>OVAO01001165.1:0-16167 GCA_900406285.1 Biscutella auriculata
CATTTTGTTTGCAAACAATATAAACTTGACCATATTAATTTAGGACAGAGACAAAAGATGGGCTGATAGAGAATCTAATGTAATAAAGAATCCTATGTACAAGACCAATCTGAATTATGACAATCTATAAACGAGCAAACTTTTGAAGGCTAATCGTCATCATCAGAAAACGGATCAGCGTGAAAATCAAACCTACTTACTGTACCTATTAATCCACTAAAAACACACACACCAATTCTAGAGGTGTACGGAAGTGAGTAATCCTTTTATCCGTTGGATTAACGCGGAGTTCTGTTTTTGAAAAACGATATTGAGGATGTCAACTAAGGGTTTGAAGCAAAAGGTTTTGAGTTGGATAAGGATAGTTTTCCGGAGTCTCTTTGGTAAGGTTTCTTTTCCGGTGATGTTCATCGTTTTCTTTCTCCGATTACAATGCATCTTTTTCCTTTTTTTTTGAAAGTTTTTGTTTGGGTTGTTTTGTCGTTGCCGCTGTTAGGTTAAGTTTTTCTTGGTATTTTTCGAGGTTTTCTCGGTAGTCGTTGTGTTCGTTTGAGGACTAGATGTTTAGTTTCGAGTTGAGAGAAAGTTACTTACTTTAGTAGTTTGATGGAAGTTTGGTATGTTAAGATTACAGATAGTTATGGCGTGTTTGTGCTGTAGTGGTGTAGAAGAAGTTATTTGTACAGTTTTGTTGTTTAAGGAAGACCGACATTTACAGGTTGTTATACTGAAAGTTTGGAAAAGTTTGGTGGTGTAGTTGTATTTCTGTTAGGTTGGCGTGTTTTCTGAATCCAACACACATAATTAGTTGTTTTAAATTCATGTTTACGAAGTATGGTTTTGATGTCTCAGAATTTTTCGTTTTGTTAGACCTTCTTTGCGCTAAGCTATGTTGTGTGTCTTTTGTATGTAATGTACAGAAATTTCGGAAGTAATGGTTTTCTTTGTTTTAATATATGGCCTTTACGTTTAATATTATGTACTTTCAATGTATTCATGACGACTTTCGCCACTGAATTATATGTGTACTAGTTTTTCGATGCATAAGGTTTGTCTAGTGATTGCCGGAGAGTGGAATTGTTCTTCTACAGGGGAATGGGATTTTATGTTAGACAAAGGTCGGCTTGGTAGATTGGTTAGCATAAATGATTCGTGTAGTTTAGAAGAGTTGAGCGCTAGTGTTTGTTTGGAATTCCGGGAGCGTATTATGAAGCCGTCTTTCAGTTTTTGTAATACTTCGTGTTGGGGTTCTGCTGGTGGGATGAAGTTGCCTCCCTATATTATTGATAGTGACACTGGGATAAGGAATTTTTTCCAGATATTACTTGAGAAAAGTGATAGTAACTTGCTGGTATCTTTCACTTTGGAAGAGGGTGATGCTATGTTCAGAACACCAGTTCGTGACACTCTTGTAAGACCCGTAGGTGATGTATTGATTGGATTTGGGTCTGCAAGTAATGGGACACCTGATTTGGGGAATGGTTGTGAAGATGAAACGGAATTTGTAGATGACGAGGATGGATTAATAGAGGAGGTTGAAGCTGTGGAAGAGCAGTTGAGAAGCAATGGAAAGAGTATTTCAATTGAGCCTGAGTGTTTGAATAGTAGTCGTAAGAGAAATGTATCGGATCCCTGTTGGAATTTGTTGGATGAGGATGACATGTCTGATGAGAACGAAGTTGATGTTGCAGAGGAAGATGTTAGATTTGGAGGATACGATACTGAGTTTTGGGAACCATTGGTTGATGATGTATATGGTGGGTCTAACGCTGTTGAGGTGATGTGTACAACCAATGATGCTTTCGGTCACGTTGTGGTAACTGGCGGTAATGTAGATCCAGTTAAATTCTCCAAGATGGAAACAAGCGGGATGCCTGCGAATTTAAATTCATATTTTTCTGGTGAGCCGAATGTGGAAACAAATTCGAGATATGTTAATCCAACTCAAGCGAACCCGAATTCTGGGTTTCATAACCAACGTGCGGCGTTTTTAAATTCGGTGTTTACTGGTCAGGCTTCGGGTGAGGGAAATTCGCAGAATCATGGTAATGAACCCCTGAACACAACGGGTACGAAAGGTTTGAAGAGAAAGTTATCAGAGGTCTACGATGAGGAGTTTGATGTCGACCCTCTGTTTGATGATACTATGTATGAATGGGCTGAAATTCCTGACCTTGATGTCGATGCTAATGACGATGGAATTTTTGTTGGTAAAACATTTGGTAGCAAGTTGGATTGTCAAATCTATTTGGCTATATATGCAATTAAGAATATGTTTTACTTCAAGCAGACTCGTAGCCGACGGAATTATATTGTTGTTGATTGTGCTGATATTAGTTGTGACCATTATATCATTGCGGATCATTGCGGATCGAGCGCATCATTGCGGATAACCCAAGAGTAACCATTATATCTGACAGGGCTAATTCCATTTTTAAAGCTGTTAAGGCAGTGTTTAAAAGGGCCAAACATGCTGCTTGTATTGTCCATCTATCAAGGAATGTTGTATCGAAGTTCAAGAGCAAAGGTTTAGCGAAGATGGTAACTAAAGCTGCTTGTGCTTATAGATTAAAGGATTTCAAAGATGCGCTTGGAGATATTATGAGCAAGAACGTAGAGTGTGGTAGGTACTTAGAGAAATGCGGCATGGGCACTTGGTGTAGGGTGTATTTTCCTGGTGATCGGTATAACTTGATGACAAGTAATATTGCGGAATCACTCAACAACGCACTTAGGAAGGGCAGAAAATCACCAATAATAGAATTGATTATGTTCATTCAGTCTTTGATGACGCGTTGGTTTGCTACAAGAAGGAACAAAGCATTGATGCACAAGGGATTTGTAACTCCACAGGTTGATAAAGTCATTACACAAAATCTTAATTATGCTAAGGGTAGTAGAGTGACCTACATTAGGCCTTGGTGTTATGAAGTTGTTGGGCAGTTTGGTGAGAGATTGACAGTCGACCTAAAGGATAAGAAATGTAGTTGCAAGGTTTATGATAAACTAAAAATCTCATGTGGACACGCACTAATTGCGGGTGGTGTCAAGGGTGTGCCATACGGGCAACTATGTGGAGAGTATTACAGGAGTGGCATGTGGCAGAAGACTTATGAGGGTGTAGTTCAACCGCACGAGGATCCTAAAGATGGAGATATACCGGAGAGTATTCGTGTTAGGGTGTTAGGACCTCCGAAGACAAGAAGGCCATCCGGTAGACCGAAGCAGAGAAGAATTCCTTCAATTGGAGAGATAACGGTATGTTGAACATTTGAATTTAATTGATGTCTTATATGAGTATTTGAATTTGATTTAACGTATTAATGGTTGTTTGAAAAGCTGATAGGTTGATGTTGAATTTCTGGTGAATTGGTTTGTACTAATGACTGTTTCAATATGACATATGCGTAATATAGTTGTTTCTGTTTTCTGGTAAAATGATACATTTAGTATGCTTGTGTTTTGTATTTAGGTTGGTAGCAGTTCAAGAGGAAGTAGCAATAGGTGTGGAAGGTGTAAGGGAGTGGGGCACAATAGGACAAGTTGTACCGCTCCTATTTGACGTTCTAGATTGTACTGTGTAGGTGCCTTTTGACATATGTGTTGGTAATTCTGCTACTATTAGCATGGTCAATGGTGGGATAACTATCCAGGAATCTTGTATGATCCTGGATGGGTAACCAACCAAATAGCCTCTTGTTTTTTTTTTTGTGGGGCTTAGGACCAGTGTGTTTTGCGTTTGATAGTAGTTAGCCATGGACGTTCCGTAAGTCTTTTGAATTTTGTGGTGATAACAATGTTGATTTCATTTTGTGAATTTAAAGCACCGAAATTATTTTGTTTTACGTAGACGGAAAATTTAAAACGGTGTCATTGTTAGTACTATGTAATCTAAAACACCGAATTTATGGCGGTTAACGAATTCGTGGTGTTTGTTTTTTGAATATAAAACACAGCATTTCCGGTGGTTTAATTTTATGAAATGTGTTAAAGCTTACCATTGGTCGTAGCATATTTTGGTTCGTATATGAAAACTTTGATGTTTGCACGTGCGGGTTTTTTTTAGATTTATTTGGTGAGAATTGTGAGTGTGTGAGAGTTTGAATCTAGAATATGAATTTTTGGAAGGGAAATGTTTTGTCGTGGTTTGTCATGTTAGAATTCGTATTATTGAATGCGTATAATTCAATTCGTATCATATGATATGTATTAATCGATAACATTGAATCCAATATTTTAGACATATTTTTTAATGAATCTTTGAAATTTTATTCGTATGGAATATTAAGTATTGGGATTATTTGGGAAAAAAATGTGACTATCTTATTCTTTTGTATGGTAATGTAATTTAATTCGTTAATTAAGGAAGAGCCGTTAGTTGAAGTGTAAGAAATGCGAATTTGTACTAATGTGTCGTGGATTTCAGTGAATTGAAACTTTTGAATGTTGAACTCCGAATATTAAATAGCGAATTTGAGACATAGAAATACTAGGAAGTTCAACATTGAAAAGTAGAAGTCCCAAACATGATTTCGGCAAGTTTGAATTATTATTATTGAATTCGTATCATAGGATATGTATTAATCGGTTACAGTGATTCCAAAATTCTAGACATATGTTCTGTGATCATCTGAAATTAAATTTGTATGTAATATCATCTATTGGGATTAGTACGACAATAAATGTTAGTAGCTTATGGAATTGAATTTGTATGTAATATTGTAGACAAATTTGTATGTTTATGGAATTTAATTTGTTAATTAAGGAAGAGTCGGTAGGTGAAGTGTATGCATTTTCACGAATTTGTAGTAATGTGTCTTGGAATTCGTTGAATTTTAAGTTTTGAATGTTGAGGTCTGTATCTTAAATAGCGAATTTGAGACAAAGAAAAACTAGTAAGTTCAACAGTGAAAGGTAGAATTCTGAACCATAGCGAGTTTGAGACAGAGAAATACTAGTAAGTTCAACAGTGTAAGGTAGAAATGCTAGTTAGGGGAATTAGAGATAGTTGGGAGCGTAGCGATAGACATAAAAACCTTAGGACAGTGGGGCAACGAAATGAGCGTACACATCCAAAGCAAATTGTTTCCTTAGTGAGTCAACATCTTTTTCCGAGATTGATCCCATTTGCTCGGCAACCATACCAACACAATGCATCTCGAGGAACTTTGCAGCGAGTGGGCCACAGTCCCCGGCGCGGTCGTTCTAAGAGACTGATGGCGCTCAACTGTAAGTGAAGGGTGTGTAATTGTGATCCTGAGACAAGTCGTAATTGCAGAACCTCTTTATTATGTAGGGGAGCATCTGTGCTATAAGTTCGATGTGCTTCTGTAAGTCGGAGTTGTCATTCAAGCTGATTATTGAATCGAAAACCTCTATTGCCCACATCTTGAGATTAATGACCAGTCCGACCTAGTGACATGAATCCCAGTTCATGGGGGCGTAAAGAGTATCTATATCTGCCAGCCACTCTGACCCTTCATCTGTGGCTAATTTCTTGATCGCATTAGGCCATCGAAAGACCTCTTTGTTCTTGGAGTTATGGAAAGACTGAACTTTGGACTGAAGTTGACTTAGAAACCACGGGGATACGAACTTCGATCTTTCTCGACTAAGACTGGTGGTGTGATGAGACTGTAGTAGTTCCATGAGTAGTTCCATGTGCTGAAAAAGTGAATTTTAGTAGTTGAATTTTAAATTAGTAGAAGCAGTAATTGTGTGAATTAGTAAGTTTTATATTGGATGTATACGTACATTTGATGTAACCCAATTTTGTGGGGTTGCAAGTGCTAGGAAGAAGTTGTTGTCCAAATCAGCGACGGTAGTCCTGTGTTTCCTGGGGAAATCATATTATGACCGAATTTGTAAGAAACGAAACTGGGATCGTGAATACACAAATATACGAATTCAAAATATCGAATATTTTTAAGGATCTAAAATAGCGAATTTAAAATATCGATTTTCTGAAGGATTGTGAATACAAAATAGCATGGATTTAGAAGAGCTAATTTGAAATATCGAATTTAAAGACATGAGTTTGGTTAGACGCTTACTTGTTAGGTTGCGAAGCGAGATAGATGTTGAATCTTTTGAATGTATCCATGTCGACGTCAGGGAACAGTTGTGTTGTGTCTCTACGCCCCTTTGACATTAATTTGTTGGACAAAGCCTTTTCCTCAGCAGAAGCAGTGCGTTTAGACATCTTCTTTGCAGGTGAGTCGTCGCTTAGATACACTGTTTCGTTGTTTGTTGTATTTCGCATCTGTTCAGATTGGAGAAATATTGATGAATTAGTTAATTGTGAAAACATTCGTATTTGTTTTATGGATATAGAATGATGGGTATAACCTTAATGGGTGAAATAGGTTTGGCTACTCTTGGCATGAGTTGACGTCTGTATGTCCTTGTGAACTTTGGATAATTATCTTCGGGCTTGTGTGATCCTGCTAAACTGGTAGGCTTTTCTGAGTCCGAGTTATTGTTGATTTGTAGTTCACCCGGTTGTTGAGCAAAGTTGAGTGGTGTTTGGTCCTGCATAACATAATAGATTGTTGTGTCATTATTTGGTAGACAATTTTTTTTTTAATTAGTAGTGTGTGTTGTGTTGTACCCATAGTGGTGGGATTAAGTAATTTGCGTCCTGGATGACGTCATGCGGTGTCTGGTATAATAGTGGAAGTGTGGATGAGACGGGAATAATAGCATGTTTGGATGATGACCACAAATAAACGAATTTGAGAGTTCATATTAATTGAATTTCGGATTCTGAGTTTGCATACCTGAGTAGAGGATTGGGCATGTGGGTGTGGTGTTTGCTGTGAAGTTTGATTCTGTACTTTTGACGTAACATGATCTATTTGCTTAGGAGGTGAGGTATGTTCCTGTGAAGATGAAATGAGAGTATTAATCAATGTTTTTGAAATGAGTGAGGCTAAAGTATTGTATTTTATAATGTTTTTGAAATGAGTGGTACTGACCTGTGCTTCACCCTTGTTTTTTTTTTCGGTGTCAAATTTAGGAAACTGGACGTAATTTGAAGGGACTGAGTACTTCGACGGTGAGGTGGTGTCCTTAATAATTGTATTAACTAACAAGGAAATGGCCTGAGGAGAAAAGGATAAGTGTGTTTTATTTGGTAGGTATTGAGAAATATATGCGTAGTTGGATGACATACTTCGTGTGAAATGTCTGCATCCGAATGTTTGCACTCCGGTTTGGAAACCTGGAATAGTGAAATGTATTTAGTATATAGACATTATAGAACTTAATGAAACTGAGTGATTAATGTTGTTTTGCATACTAGATTCCCTTTTCTTGGAGGAGTGTTGAACAATGGTAGATTAGCCTACATATAAAACAGAGTTCTTATAGAGTTCATTAAGTTAGTTATGGTTAGGGTCAACGATATCTGATTTTTTTGGTCTAGAAGGAAAATTAAATTTAGTGGTACATCGTTTGGAGGTTTGGAAATGACGACCACAGATTCCCGAATTTAGTGTATTGAATTACGAAAGGTAGTAATGTAAAACGATAGCAGGAATGATATTGTTAGAGTTCATGAATGCGAATTCTTGAATGTGTGTGCGTATGAAGTTAGAAGCATTGATTGGTAACTAACCGGTGTTGTTGCGCATTTCTCCATTGCAGCTGGTGACTTGGATTTCTCAGAGTCTCGTAAAGTGTATGTGTTAAACATTCTTATCGAATTGAGGGTATTGAATTTCTGAATACAGTGTGTAAAACGAGAGCAGAGTTGGGAGTGGTAGAGTTCATGATTGCAAATTCCTGGATTTGTATGCTTATGAGGAAATAACGTATTGGATGAGAAATCATTGATATTTATGTACTTCTGTTGGTTTTCATACCTGAGTGCCTTTTTTGTGGGGAGGTTCAGTTCTGGCGGGTGACTTCGAAGTGTCTGGGTCCTGTAGAGGTAGCATGTTTAATCTAATTTGACTGCTTAACTAATAATTGAGTAACTGGAGATTTGAAATAATTGAATGAGAAACATTGATTGGTAACTAACGTGTTTTGCTGCGCATTTCTCTGTTGCTGCTGGTGACTTGGATTTCTCAGACCCCTGAAAAGTGGGTAAGTGTATTGAATTTAGTGGATAACTTTCTTAACGAATTTAGTGTATTGAATTTGGGAAGACCCAAACTCAAACGAGAGCAGAACTAGTAGTTCTAGAGTTTATGAATGGAAATTCATGAATTTGAATGCATGTGAGAAATAAATGTGTTCGATGAGAAATCATTGATATTGAGATACTTATGTTGGTTTGCATATCAGAGTGCCTTTTTTGGGGGGAGTCTCAGTTCTGGTGGGTGACTTCGAAGTCTCTGGGTGCTGTATATGGGGATGTTTAGCCATTTTTACTTATTAAAGAATAATCGAGTAACAAGTGATTTTAAATGACTGAAGTGGTAAGCATTGATTGTGAACTAACCGGTTTTGCTGCGCATTTATCAAGTGCAGCTGGTGACTTGGATTTCGCAGACTCCTGTAAAGTGCAAGTGTTCAACTTTATTATCGAATTTAGTGTATTGAAATCCGAAAGGTAGTAATGTAAAACGATAGCAGCAATGATATTGTTGGAGTTCATGAATGTGAATTCTTGAATTTGGGTGCGTATGAAGTTAAAATCATTGATTGGTAACTAACCGGTTTTGCAGCTGGTGACTTGGATTGCTCAGACCCCTGAAAAGTGGGTAAGTGTATCGAATTTAGTGGATAACTTTCTTAACGAAATGAGTGAATTGAATTTGGGAGGACCCAAACTCAAACTAGAGCATAACTGGTAGTTCTAGAGTTTATGAATGGAAATTCATGAATTTGAATGCATGTGAAAAATAAATGTGTTCGATGAGAAATCATTGATATTGAGATACTTATGTTGGTTTGCATACCAGAGTGCCTTTTTTGGGGGGAGTCTCGGTTCTGGTGGGTGACATCGAAGTCTCTGGGTGCTGTATATGGGGGATGTTTAGCTATTTTGACTTATTAAAGAATAATCGAGTAACAAGTGATTTTAAATGACTGAAGTGGTAAGCATTGATTGTGAACTAACCGGTTTTGCTGCGCATTTATCAAGTGCAGCTGGTGACTTGGATTTCTCAGACTCTTGTAAAGTGCAAGTGTTCAACTTTATTATCGAATTTAGTGTATTGAAACCCGAAATGTAGTAATGTAAAACGATAGCAGGAATGATATTGTTGGAGTTCATGAATGCGAATTCTTGAATTTGGTTGCGTATGAAGTTAAAATCATTGATTGGTAACTAACCGGTGTTGTAGCGCATTTCTCCATTGCAGCTGGTGACTTGGATTTCTCAGAGTCCTCTAAAGTGTATGTATTAAACTTTCTTATCGAATTGAGGGTATTGAATTTCTGAATACAGTATGTAAAACTAGAGCAGAGTTGGTAGTGGTATATTTCATGATTGCAAATTCCTTAATTATAATGATTATGAGGAAATAACGTATTTGATGAGAATTCATTGATATTTAGGTTGTTTTGTTGGTTTGCATACCAGAGTGCCTTTTTTCTGGGGAGGCTCAGTTCTGGCGGGTGACTTCGAATTCTCTCGGTCTTGTAGAGGGAGCAGGTTTAGTCTATTTTGACTAATTACCTAATAATTGAGTAACTGGAGATTTGAAATGATTGAATGAGAAACATTGATTGGTAACTAACAGGTTTTGCTGCGCATTCCTCTGTTGCAGCTGGTGACTTGGATTTCTCAGGCGCCTGAAAAGTGGATAAGTTTATTGAATTTAGTGTATTGAATTTGGGAAGACATAAATGAAAAACGAGAGCATAAGGGTATAGGGTGGATGTTTAGCTATTTTGACTTATTAAAGAATAATCGAGTAACAGGTGATTTTAAGTGACTGAAGTGAGAAGCATTGATTGTGAACTAACCGGTTTAACTGCGCATTTATCAAGTGCAGCTGGTGACTTGGATTTCTCCGACTCCTGTAAAGTGTTTGTGTTCAACGTAATTATCGAATTGAGTGTATTGAATTCCGGAAGTCAGTAATGAAAAACGATAACAGAATTGGTAGTGTATGATTTCATGATCCCAAATTCTCGAATTCGAATGCGTATGAAATAGAACGTCTTGGATGACAAATCATTGATATTTAGAAAATTATGTTGGTTTGCATACCAGAGTGCCTTTTTCGGGGGGAGTCTCAGTTCTGTCGGCTGACTTCGAAGTCTCTGGGGCCTGTATAGTGGGCAGGTGGAGGCTGAGTGTTCATGAATGTAAAACATCTATCGGCAAAGTATCACTTACCGGGTTTGGTACGTAATCGACATTGTTTGGCGGTAAGTCGGTGTACTATGGCTCCTTTATACTGTGTGCAGCTAGTGTAGGAAGCTTGGCATTGTTGAGATGAGAGAATGTTAGATAGAATAGGTATTAATGGATCTGAATGATATATTACTGATAATGTGTGAGGTACACTTACCACCCCTCGGCTACTTTGCCCCGGTTGAGAAATAGTCGTGGGAGGTTCACGTATAAGGACTTGCTGAAAGAAGGATGCAAAAATGTATGAGTGAAACCAATATATGTTCGACAGTAGTGGACTTCGAGGATATAAATGAACGAATTTAGGCTTGCGAACACGGAAAAGTACTTGTTGCTAAATGACGAATTTAATGTACTGAATTTAAATTCCTCATAATGCAGATAATGGAATAACTGAATGTATGAGAGAGACAAGTAAGAGTTACGTCGAAAAAGTCTACTGAACTTACCTGGGATGATAAGTGAGTGTTAGTGGGGGATTTGGAATGGGTAATATTGGCTGGGACTTGAGGTTTCTTTTTGGTTTTCCTGATACCCATGCTTTTACGGATTTTGGATAGTTTTCCAAAACCACCAAAGCAAGTGATCTTTTTCAGTCGTTTTTCATTTGCAATGGATCTAGCTAGTACTTGTTCGAGGGTGGTCTCCAAACGAGCAGTTCGTTCATCGTACATCCTGCGTAATTCCCCAATTTCCTCCAGGTGGGTGGCAGCTTGATCGAGGAGTTTTTTTTTCATCCATTCAATAACACCTTCAAATGATTGGGGTATTTGTTGGTATGGACCGGTTTTCCTCCGTTTAGATGATCTTACGTCAGCTGGTAGACTAAGTGTAGCGCGACCTTTACGTTCCAGTACATGTTTTTTGTGTGTACGATTTTTGGCTGTGAGTTTGTGTAGCTCAATTGGGAGAGAGGAATCACCACCTGGCCAATCTGTATCTCTGAAACTTTGGTGCTGTGAGATATGTTTCTCTAGGTACAAGACGTTTTTGTCTGAAGCCTCGTCGTACCAAACAGCCCAACCCTCTGGATAGATCTCTGAAAGTTGCAAGGTTGGTTGCACTGATAGTTGTACATATGTGAAGGAGTAGTATTAGTAACTGTGAAAGGGGAATCAAATTTACATTAAGTTCGCATGTTTCTATGAATTGAAATTCACGAATTTGATAGATCAAAAACAAAAACAGGCATGCAGAGAATGTGATTTGAGAACATAGAATTTTATGGTGGGAATGAAGGAATTCTACTTCTGATAATTTAACTGAGAAAACCGAATGTTAGAAATCAGAATTGATATACACGAAAATGAGAACACCGAATATGAGATAAAAGATTCTGAGAACAATGAGTTTATAAACGTTGAAGTAATTCATATCTGATATAGTTGTAAACGTACCATGGCGTCATGCTCAACATCGAGTACGTATTGGCGTATCATGACAGTGTTCTTCCCTTTGCCAACAAAAGGAATATCATACAACCGTTTGATGTCCGTTCCATGAGCTACTTTGTCGAGGAGTTTGGGTATGCACCGAAAAGCCAAAAGCTGGAGAACAAGGGGGAATCCTTTTAGACTGAATGATTGTTGTTGTAGTTGAAGGCGGAATCCGTGAACTGGGTCAGGGCATTTGACTGTTGCCTTTTGTAAAGGTCTCATAGCAGCAATAGTCTTGAGAAAGGATTCTCGCCCCCATGGGAATTCTAGGAAAGCGGATTGATCCTTTAACATGTCAACATACCTCGGTGTTGGTTTGTGAAGTTGGCGATTAGCTATAAGTACGCCGTCAACAATTAGGATTAGGGCTAGTCCAAGCCTCCTCCATCCAGGCATGTCAGCACTGTCAGCAAGCAAATGAGAGACATCGGCAAGTGTGGCTGAAATGTCAGTACCTATGATTGCTTCCCAAGTCGATCCTTTGCCAATGAAGACCTGGTCATTGGGGTCAGGGTCGTAGTATTTTGGAAATTGGCCGCAGTGCAACCCAGTTAACTCCGCAAACTCAATAAGAGAGAAACGCAACGGTTGCCCACCGAAGACTGTCCATAGATGGTACTTCTGTGTTGTTAAGAGTTGCCGGCTTAATAGAGAATGAATGAGTTGGCAAGAGATTGGGCACCAAGATGTTGGTATGTTGTATAGATTTCCAAATTTTGAGGTCATTAGTAAATCCCACTCTGGTGTCCCTTTAAGGTCGGATTGAACGAATGATAATATAACTGGTCTTGAGTAGACATTCAATCTAGCTTTGGGATATCTTCATGTTGCAAATAATCGTTGTGGTAGATGTGGGTTGCTTTGTTCAGCTTCTTCAGCGTTGTCTACAAAGAGATTATAAAGGGGTTAGTAAGTACAAAAAGTATTTCAAGAAGAACTGGAGATATTATAAGGTAGTACATATGGAACCGAATTTTTAATCTGGATTTTAAATAGTGAATTCCGATATTTAGTGGGAAATGGGAAATCTTTGTGAACTGAAACACATTCGGTGTTTTTGGTCCAGGCGGTAGAGGTAAAAATTCAAAAAGACATGCGTAGAAACTTCGAATTTGGGATTATTCTGAATTTTGGGTGTCAAAATGTTTCGGGATTTAGTATAAAACAGATCCGTTTTGTATATAAACGAACACGAGGATCGTAGTACGGAAGAAGGGTAAACCCTAAATTCAAAATAGAAGCAAAATTCGTGAAGTAAATAGTGAAAATCGTTAGGGTTTATTCGTAATCCTTGAAAAAGGGTTGGAGATAAGTACATTTGTTTGTGTTTAATTGCGAGGATAGTAAAGACGAACACAAAACATGTGGTTTGACGCAAAGCCGTGGCGAATTATTTCTGAAAAAAACACAGATGTAAAAATTCCAAGAACCAAACTCACCGGCCATTGACGGGGCTTGAAGAGAAGTGGTTTGCCGGAAAAGTGGCGAGTCCGAGGATGAGGTCACCGGAAGATGTAAGAAGAAGAATGGTTATGTAATAAGAAGGAAGTAAAAGTAAAAAGAAGATGTAAGTAAAAGAACTAAGATAGAAATAAAAAGAAGAAGAATGAGGAAGTTACAAGTGGCGGTTTTGTATAAGAGGTTATTAATTGTGTGAGAATTAGTAGGAAGAGTTTTATTTCGTAATTGGGTAGTTTTAATTTGAGAAAAGAAATCCAAACGTTTGGAGCGGTTACGGGAGTTGTTCATTGTGAACATTTTTAATTTTCCATATTAATGAGCACTGCGACACGAACATGGGAACATGAATTCAAATAAAGCTATTACATATTGAAATGGTCGAAGATGTTAACAAGACAAATGTAATCGAAGGAAACAATTCACTTGCGACGGGAGAGGACATAATACATTACGGTAAGACATAGAAGGAAAGCGATTACGGAAATCTTCATGAGCTTGTAAACGTCTTGCCTAAGTTCAGCCAACTTAGCGTCTACAATAGACTTGTTATGATCAACGTCTTGAATGATAAGTCTTTGTGATTCCTCGGATTGAACGTTGATAGATTCAATCTCCTCTAATATACCTTCGTCTATCCATTTGAAGAGGTGATCATCGTTTGCAAGCTACATATACGCAAACATTTTGAGCAAGCATATTATAGGTGGTTGTGAACAATAAAAAGTGTTAGAATTTTAGTACCTTGTTTGTAGATGCATATAGACACCTAAAATAACGGCGGTACGGATTTTGCTTGGTTCTAGATATTTTGGTTAGTAGTTTCTGACCACACCAACACCTCGATGGGATTCCAACGACACGAACTCTTAGACGAGATTGTGAGGAAGCGCTTGAGGAGTTATTCATACTGAACCTGAAGAGAAATTCTAGGGATAGAAATAACGAATTTATGTTCGCATAAATTGATCTGAATTTTGTATCCTGAATTTAAATTCACCTAGCGGATATTCATTTCCTGGGATGGATTCCTACTTAGTGAATTTAAGGTACAGAATTTAAAACATTGAAGTCAAGTAGAGGCGAATCCAGATAGACAGTATAACGAAAGAAATACTAATGTGATACGGTAAGAACCCTCAATGCGATAAACAAAGTAATCGATAAATCCTGGACATGTTGTGAAATTCAACGGTATAAATTAACGAATTTATGTCGGCGAACACATAAAATAATGTGATGCAGTAAGTTGAATTTTATATACTGAATTTAAATTCGGCATATATCTGAGAATGCAGAAACTTAATTAATACAATGAATTTATGTTCGACCGAAATCAGAAACTTAAATGGATTTCTAAGTAGTGGATTTAAGGTACATAATTTAACACAGGGAATTCAAGTAGTGGCGAATAAAGACACACACGATAACGAGTGTAAACATAAGGTAAAATCGGCTATTGACGAAAGAATTATTCGAAAAACAAATTAATCGATAAAATCCTCAGTAATGACTGTGACGAATGTAAAGTACTGAATTTAAATTCGGGAAAACATAGAATCCAGAAAATGGATTTAATTTCGGCCTGCGGGTAGATATCAAATCCCCAAAACGAAATCGGTAAGAACCCCCATTAAAAAAAGGAAAACCTAAAAGAGATAATTTCAGTAATCGGTAAATCCTTAATGCGATTTTGGATGTTAAATCGGTAATGAACAAGTTCGCAGGAGGAAGAAGAAAACCTAGAAAATAAGGTACTAATCGGGCAGATGAATTGGTATGAACCAACAATAACGAAAGAAAATCGAAAAAATTCAAAGGCGTACAACTGAGGGGAAGGAACAATGTGACAAACCTGGAGAAGAAGATGGAAGAAGAAACGGCGAAGATAGAGTGAAAGGAGGAGATGTTGACGGCGAGAATCCTGGAGATGAAAGGAGGAGATGTTGAGGAAGAAGAAAACGGCGAAGATAGAGTGAGAAGCTTTGGGGAAATGAATTTGAATTTGTGACTATCTCGATGACTGAGATTTTTGAGGTCTAGATACCTCTCGATGACTGAGATTTATGAAATTGTATAAAATGGATTTAGTTAGTAGTTGATTGTTAAAATTAGACTTGGAACTGAACTAGTTAGGAGGGCAGCATAGTAATCTGGTGTACTAAAAGTGACAAAGAATATCATTGTGACTATAGAGACAAAATCTTTTAAAATTGTGACTATCTTGACAAATTGTTCTTATAAGATTTATGTTACATCAATATTTATAGTGAAATAAATTCTTAAATTAGATATATACAAATCTCTATAATATGAATTATAATATTTATTGGATATTGGATGATTATCTTTCTATACCACGAGGAACTACTCAAGCTGAAAGGAGAATTTCCACTCACTTTGTTTATGTTCCACGGCAGGAAAACCAGAGGGGTGCTAGATTATTACCATATTCTATATTCTATATTCTATGTAAACACTGATACACCTTTGTAGATCCAAGTTTAAATGATATAGATGTTTTTTTGTTGAAAAAGATAAAATAAAATTTGTTTGTATACGTTATATTGCATCAGTGACCATAAGATGCGTAGATTACTTGTACCGATTTGTTAAAGTGTTTCCAAGAATTTATACGGGCTTCCTAAATTGGGCTTATAATAAATTTAGGTACATGCGGAATATTTTTGTTTCAACTTGAAAATTGTAGGCTCAGATCACATATAAACAAACTGACAAGGAGTGATGAAAACAGTTATCAAACATGCACAAAGAATTTATCAAATTCAAAATTTAGAACAGTAAAAATTTAGTAAACTAAGGAAATTTAGAATTTAGGTTTTATTTGATCGAAACTTTTATTAATGGGGTGATATGGGTTCCAATAGCACAGAGATAGAGAGAAGAAGAAGAAGAAGAGAAATGCTCCTATTCAAATTCCAAAAATCACAGCTCGTC
>OVAO01001166.1:0-16164 GCA_900406285.1 Biscutella auriculata
ATATAAAATTTATTTGATTTAATTAAAAATTCGATTATTTCTTCGAAAAAAGTCAAAGTTTGAAATTAAAATGACATTTTTTTTTTCCAAAAAAATATGAGCAACGTACACTTAATTGACGCTAGTTTGATAATTTACAGATTAATCTCAGATTTGCAAATGAAACCTAGTTTTTATTTTTTGTCAACTTAAACCTAGTTAAGTTGGGTTCTAATGTTTAACAGGAGTCTTTAGTTATTTATTTGTTCGATTCGCAAGCNGATAATTTACAGATTAATCTCAGATTTGCAAATGAAACCTAGTTTTTATTTTTTGTCAACTTAAACCTAGTTTAGTTGGGTTCTAATGTTTAACAGGAGTCTTTAGTTATTTATTTGTTCGATTCGCAAGCGAAAGTGTTGTAAAAGTATCTTTTGACCAGAGAATGGCCTCGTCTTCTTCATCTCCGGCGCCGGATTCTCTGACCCCGATGGAGGAGGAGCTAACACTTGTGGTCAAGTGGAGTGGCAAGGAGTATACTGTCCGAATCTGCGCCGATGACTCGGTTGCTGAGTTGAAGCGTCGCATCTGCTTTCTCACCAACGTCTTGCCTAAACGCCAGAAGCTTCTTTACCCCAAAGTCGGTAACAAGCTCTCCGATGACTCTGTTTTGATGTCTCAGATTCCCCTCAAGCCCTCTCTCAAGATGACCATGATCGGGTCTTTCTCATTCTCTCTTATACCCATTCTTAACCCTAACGTATCTTTGAAAGAAAATTTGTGTCGAGATTACTAATTTCCCTGCCAATTTCGTTCATTTGATTTGAAAAAGAAGACTGTTATATTGAATCGTTCAGATGTTTGGGAACCGAAAATGCATTGGTTTGAATCTGAGTGTAGCTAAAAATCTGTTTTATTATGGATTCTCAGTACTACCGAAGATGATATAATAGTAGAGCAAGTAACAGCTGAGGATATTGTTGATGACTTTGAACTGGGTAAGGACGAAGTGGTGGACATTAAAGACAAAGAGGTCAATAAGCAGAAGTTGAGGAGAAGAATTGATCAGTACAAGGTGAGTTCTACTTCTCTGTGTTCACATATGGATTCGTGTAGATAGTTTCAATCCAAAATTCAAAACTATAAGACTCTTGAAACATGTAATTACTAACTTACTACTCAAATGTGTTTACGTTTGGGTTTGGGTAAATAGTTTCATGTGTTTTCTGAATAAACGAATGAAGCTTTTCACTTTCAGTGTCAATGAAACTTATTCTTAGCTCATTCATGTCATTGTCATCTATTTAATCTCTTTCACTTTCAGTGTAGATTCATGCTCTGCGTGTGTTCCTACCTTTTTCTCAGAAGTTTCTTGCGTGATTTGCAGATTAAACTTATTACACCATGTCGCAAAGGCAAAAAACTTCTTGTTCTAGATATTGACTACACACTGTTTGATCACCGTTCTACAGCTGAGAACCCGCTACAGCTTATGCGTCCCTGTAAGCAGCGTATTATATATACATTTTTTGTATCTATATGACTGATGGTTACATAGCATCATCACATGAAGAGTCTCTGGATGATCTGAATGCAGATCTTCATGAGTTTCTTACTGCTGCATATGCTGAATACGATATCATGATATGGTCCGCTACTAGGTAATGCTACTTTTGGATAGTCTTTTTCTAAATAATCTCACTTTATTTGCATATTCTTTCAATACCAATCATTTATTTTGATTTTTGTAGCATGAAGTGGGTTGAGTTGAAGATGGCAGAGCTTGGTGTGCTAAACAATCCAAACTACAAGATAACCGCCCTTCTCGACCATCTAGCGATGATTACAGTTCAGTCTGACAATTCCGGGATCTTTGACTGCAAGCCACTGGGCTTAATTTGGGCACTATTGCCTGAGGTATTATCACACGAACACTACCATTGATCCTGGTACTATTTTTATTCTCTTCTCATGGATATGGTTTGTTTATTTTTGCAGTTCTACAATGCCCAGAACACCATAATGTTTGATGATCTGAGGAGGAATTTTGTGATGAACCCTCAAAACGGTCTAAAAATCAAGCCGTTCAGGAAAGCTCATGTAAACCGAGACAAGGATGAAGAGCTTGTGATGCTGACTCAGTACCTTCTTTCAATAGCAGAGCTTGATGATTTGAGCTCTTTGGATCATAACAGATGGGAAACATTCACTGAAGACAACGTCAAAAGGCGCAGGCACACATAACTATCTTAACCTTCTTGCTATTGTTTAGATATGTCGCTGACTATTTGCGTAAGTTTTTCATGTCTAGAGATACGATGGAAGTTTATTTATTAAGCATCATATGAACTTTAATTCATGCATCAATCCTCTACTTATTCAACAAAATGACTGTTTAGGGAAGATTTGGTAAGCGACGCAAAATATAGATATTCAGAAAATGTCGTCTATTTTGGTTACATACATCTTAGAAAGGTTGTCTTAAAATAGAAGAATGGATAGAGAGGAGAGGAAAAGGAAGGCCTTAAGAGTAAAAGAAAAAAGAAAGTCAAGTGCGTAAAACATGGCGACCCTCTGGTTCATTTTTGTTGGAAGACGAAGATCCAGAGGAGGATCAACATCAACATCAAACTCAAGCACCTTCTTCTCTTTCTCTCCTCTTTGCTTCATTAAGTAAAAAAACAAGTCAAAACTTTGTTGTCGAGAGGATTCGATGGCAAGGATTACAGCGGATGCTCTGGTGATGCCTCTGGAGACTCCTCAGAGCAGTGCCGTGGGAGAGATTGATACACGTCCTCCTTTCCAATCTGTTAGAGCCGCCGTTAGTTTATTCCGTGAAGTTACCTCTTCAAAGCCACAACAACCACAGCGTCTCTCCTCCTCCTCCCCTTCTCAGGTATTCTTTCCTTCGTTCCTCTTTAGCTCTCTTTCAATTCCCTTTTGTGCATCTCTTTAAATGACCTTTCTTTCTTCTTTTTAGGACACAACAACGGATGTGTTGGATAAAGATAAGGAGAAGGAGACGCAGCTTTTGTTGGCCGAACAAGAACTGGACAGAGTCCAACTCTGTCTTGATGGCTCTGTTAAGGCTAAAGCACGAGCTCTCTCCGATCTCGACTCTGCTCAGCGAAAGGCCGCTGATTTGAGGGATAAACTAGAATCCACCAAACAATCCAGGAAATGTGCCCTCTTGGCCAAAAACACCATGAATCAGCGGTTAGAGCAGCTTCAATCAAAAAATCAAGAAACAGAGAGCGTAAGAGAGGATTACATTCTAGGCATTGCCGAGCTATTCATGGCGAAAGAGAAGCTCGTAGAACTAAAACAACAATTCAGCATCTCCGTGCAAGAAAGGCTAGCTGAGTTTCAAAGGGCAGAGGAGGCAGAGTGTGCATCCATGGCTAACTCCCAAAAGATTAAAAACATGCCACAGGAGATAGTGGAGATGCGTGATGCTGCTGAGCAATTGAAGTCTGATGCTGCTAGGAGAATTGTGGAAGCGGAAAAGATAAACAAGGAGAGAATCGCCTCGGGGGAAACTTACGCGGCTATGAAACAAGAGGCTGAGCGGAGGCTGGAGGACTTGAGGCGAGACTGTGACCCAGAGTTGAGGAGAGACATAGATGAGCTTGCAGAAATATCTGCGGAAAACAAGGGTTTGCAGGAGGAGATTAAGCTTGCTCATGAACTCAAAGAGGCTAAGAGTGTGATGCTTGAGCTTCATGATGAAGAAAGTTCATACAAAAGCTTGGTGGGTTCACTCACGGTGGAATTGGATGGAATTCAGAGGGAGAACAGAGATTTGAAGGAAAAGGTAAAAGAGAGACAAGAAGTTGAAGAAGTAGAATGGGTGGAAGCGAGTCGTAAAGTTGAAGAAATCATATGTGAAGCAGAGAAAACAAGAAAAGATGCAGAAGAGATGAGGAAGCACGTGGAAGAACTCAAGAGAGAAACAGCAGCCATGCATGTGGTGATGGGTGAAGCGGTGAAGCAGCTCAAGGTAGTTGGAAGAGCAGTGGAGAAAGCGAAAGCCTTAGAGAAAAGAGCTGTAGAAGACATGAAAGTTCTTACCGAGAAACAAGGGAGTCTGACACATGATGAGCCTGATAAGAAGATTAGAATATCATTGAAAGAGTACGAGGATTTGAAAGGAAAACATGAAGAATCAGAGAGAATGGTCCAATTTAAAGCGAGAACGGTTGCTGCTCAGCTGGAAGAGATCAATGAGAGCAGAATAGAAGGGGAGAGAAAGCTAGAGGAAAAGATGAAAGAGGTGGAAGAAGTCGAAGCAGCTATTGATGGTGCACTGAGAAATGCAGAGATTGCAGAGGAAGCACACTCCATTATCGATGCTGAACTTAGAAAATGGAAACCAGAAGAAGTGTAGCAGAGATCGATGTTTTAGGTGATTAGGGAACACTATTAGAATGTGAATGTCCATAACAATGTATCTTTTTTATTTGAGATTTTCTCATTCTCACAGTAAATACATGAGCTTTTAACTTCTGACATCCATTACATCTTTTGCTCTTTGATCTTTTTTTCACTTCCAAGAATGAGAATTAGAGATTCTTGTTGATGTTGAGTATAGACTAAAAATTAATATTTATTGTTTACAAAAATTTTAAACACATGAGCAAATAGTGAAATGGAAAATTTGTTGGTACTTGTTATTATCACATGAGAGTACAATTTTAATTTGGAATGAAGAAAGTTGTTTGAGGATACATTCAACAAAGATAATTATAACGTGAGACTTCCTAATTTTGCTCCATCTAACCTTTGCGTCGTCAAGCTCGCCTATGGTTTTCTTCATTCTTGTTGGGGTGCTTCTTTATGGTATTTGACATCTTCGGTATCGTGAGAAGGGTGACTTCGGCTTCCCCTCTTTTTCGTTTTAGGCGTCGGGTTTTGGGTTGTGGTGGTGGTCGGTGACGAGAGAGGTCGAGTCAGCGTGCTTCGCTCCTTCATCAGTTGTTGTAGTCGAGACAACGTGATTTGGTGGTAGTATCTGGTGGCTTGAGCTCTAGTGTCGTCAGTGTTCTCCAGTCGACGTGGGTCTCTGCGCCAGTCGGGCTGATTCTCATGCTTTGTTTATCTGGGTTGTCAGTTTTGTACAGAGGTTTAGGGGTTTCTTCTGCAGGTCTCGTGGTGTTAACGGGTGTCTGTTTGGATACTGTTGGGCGTGTGTGTTCAGTTTAGGTAGGTTGTGGCTAATCTGGTCTAGGTGGAGTGTTTGGCTGGTCTATACCATTCTTGTCTTAATGGTTTCATTTTTTGTTTGTTTTTGTCATTTGTTTGTTGTGTTCGGACTGTTTGTTGTTTGTGTTTGGGAAATTGTAGGTCAAGTTATGGTCTACCTCTCTATCTCTGGTTGTGGGTGGTATGTGGTGGTGGGTCTCGGGTTTGTGGGAGTAAGAGCCTATGGTCCAAATTTCTCCTCCAAGGTTTGATAGATTGACACTAACGATCTTTATGAATGTGTCTTTGTGTTGGTTAGAAGTTTATTGGCATTTTCCCATTAAGCTGCTTTTCTTCTTACCGTCTTATGCCCTCGTGCTCTAGGTGAGTGTATGTGTCTTGTTGCTTTGCTCCGTTAGAGCATGTACAATGGCTATGATTCCAAAATGAGATTCTTAAAATTAAATTAATAGGAATTAATAGATTTGAGTCCCACTTCACATCAAAAGGATTATGTGGCGTGTCTTCCAGAGCTTAAAAAGCTCTTCACCAAGACACACTCTTTAACCAAGACATGCACTTAGGTATTTTTTTATTAGTTAATTGGTCCCAAGACTCTAAAAAATTAAGGCATTGTAGATGGCCTTAGGTGCTTATCAAAGTAGAGTTCTTTGAAGTTTTTTGCGTTTCGGTTTAAAGAAAAAATAGGATGTTTTAACAAAAATAAAAAAGAGAATGTTGTTCTCTTGTTGGTATGTGCGGTATGGCATCTTCTTAGCTCGACAAAGTTTTACGGGTCGTGATCTGAACGGTTTCGGAAGCTCATTTTGTTCTTAAAGATTTTATTTGTTTGAGATTTGCTTGCCTATGTTTTTAGGCTTCTATTTCGATCTCAATTGATTGTTCTGGTGTCATTATATTTTGCTAAAGATTTGCTAATATAATTATGGACCATAATTTATTTTAATTTATTTAATTTTTCTAATTTAAATAAAATTCATACAAACAAATAAAATTATCTTATTTTAATTTATTTAATTTTTCTAACTTACAAAATTTTAATATAAACTATTGTTGAAAATACAGGATTTTTCCTGCCAAAATTACATAACTAAAATTTCCCTCTAAAATCGCAGAATCACGAATTTTCTTGCAAAAAATTGCGGAATCACGAATTTTCCCGCCAAAATCGTTGGATCACATATTTTCCCGCCAAAAATCGTAGGATCACATATTTTCCCGCCAAAAATCGCGGATAATGAATTTTCCCACAAAATGACGGAATCACAATTTTTCCGGCAAAATAGCGGAAACACGATTTTTCTAGCCAAGAATCACATAATCATTATTTTCCCCGCAAAAAATCACGCAATCACGTTTTTCTCCAAAAAATCGAGAAATTACGTTTTCTCTGAAAATCGAGAAATCATGTTTTCTCCGAAAATTGAGAAATCACGTTTTCTTCGAAAAAATGAGAAATCACGTTTTCTCCGATAAAATGAGAAATCACGTTTTTGCTCCGAAAAATCGAGAAATCACGTTATTCTCCGAAAAAATTAGAAATCACGTTTTTGCTCCGAAAAATCGAGAAATCACGTTATTTTCCGAAAAAATGAAAAATCATGTTTTTCTCCGAAAAATCTAGAAATCACGTTATTCTCCGAAAAAATTGTGAAATCACGTTTTTCCCGAAAATTGTGGAATCAATTTTTTCCTCGAAAAATATGGAATCACGTTTTTTATAGTGTAAAATTGTTATAACTTTAAATTATTTTAATAATATATAAAATTTTAACTTAGATAATTTTATTTAATTATCTAAGTTAAATAAGTTTTTTATATTTCTAATTATAGAGTTACGATAACAATCTTTTTCTAAAATAATAAAAGTAATACTCACCAACATTTTTATTTAGTTTAGTGATATAAATGAGAGATTAAACATACATTTACAGAATTTTTAAAGTATATTTATACAAAATTATAAAACATAAATCTATTCATTTAGTAACTTAAAGTAGGGTATCCATTGACTACCCTTAAACTTCAGGATAATCCTATTAACACTAGGATAGTTTAGGATAATATAAACTAGGATAATTTTATGGTAGAGTTTTGTTAGGGTAGAGTAAGGGTAGGATAACCCTATACAACATCCCTAATTATGGTGAAAAAAAAGGACTAATTATAAGAAAACATGTTAAAATGAAAGTTATTATAAGAAAACACGGTAAAAGAGTTCGCTTGCGTATAACAAAATTCCTCTTTTTTTGGTTATACGAAATCTCCCTTTTACCCCTTAACTAGATTGAGAGACTAAACAAATTTTCGGAAACTAAATGTTGTCGTGAGAGATTAAACAAAATTCTCTAATATCTCGGAACTCGTTTCCACAACTCTCTCCAATATCGTTTCATCTCCTTCGTCAGATTTCGTCCTCGTCGGATTCACACTCTTCGTTGTCTTCTCAGGTGCTCTTCTTTGCCACCGCTTCATTCCCTTTGGTGCTTTTCTTTTCCACCGCTTCTCTTCGGTTCTCTTATGTTCTCTTCTTTGTTTCCGTTTCGTTTCTCAGGTGCTCTTCTTCGCCTAAATTTACTCTCGCCGTTACCAGCTCTCTAAGACAGGTATAAAGTCATCTTCTTCGTTTCGACAATTTCAGTTTTCAATTTAGGGTTTCTTTTTAACTTAATTTGAAGGTCGTCTCTTTGGTGTCTAGGACCTGTAGAGATTTGCAGCGTTATGATATTAACGGTGGTTTGCAGAGGTTGGATGCGGATATGAAAAGCTCGGCGGAGGTCCTTATCTAGAAAGTCGTCGACGAGAAGAAATTTTTGTTTGTGTTAGGTGTCTCATACTTTATAAGCTTTAAATTCACTACTTCGTGTTCTGAATTTAGTGGTTACATTGTTAATTTCTTTGTTTTCTTTCAAACCACTCTATTAATAATCTATAGATATCAATTTTAAATTATGGATTTTGTGGTTAATGTCCTCATAATCGCATTGACTTTTTATTTTATTTTTTCATTGATTCTGGTTCGCTTAGGTGTCTCATACTTTATAAGCGTTAAATTCACTACTTCATGTTCTGAATATAGTGGTTACATTGTTAATTTCTTCGTTTTCTTTCAAACCAGTCTATTAATAATCTATAGATATCGATTTTAAATTCTGGATTTTGTGGTTACTGTCCTCATAATCGCATTGACTTTTTATTTTATTTTTTCATTGATTTTGGTTCGTTTAGGTGTCTCGTATTTTTAAGCTTTAAATTCACTACTTTATGTTCTGAATTTAGTGGTTACATTGTTTAATTTCTTTGTTTTCTTTCAAACCAGTCTATTAATAATCTATAGATATCGATTTTAAATTCTGGATTTTGTGGTTACTATCCTCATAATCGCATTGACTTTTTATTTTATTTTTTCATTGATTTTGGTTCGTTTAGGTGTCTCATACTTTATAAGCGTTAAATTCACTACTTCATGTTCTGAATATAGTGGTTACATTGTTAATTTCTTCGTTTTCTTTCAAACCAATCTATTAATAATTTATAGATATCGATTTTAAATTCTGGATTTTGTGGTTACTGTCCTCATAATCGCATTGACTTTTTATTTTATTTTTACATTGATTTTGGTTCGTTTAGGTGTCTCGTATTTTTAAGCTTTAAATTCACTACTTTATGTTCTGAATTTAGTGGTTACATTGTTTAATTTCTTTGTTTTCTTTCAAACCAGTCTATTAATAATCTATAGATATCGATTTTAAATTCTGGATTTTGTGGTTACTATCCTCATAATCGCATTATTGTGTGTTCATGATTTATTTGAATCATTCATGGTTACCTAATACTAATGAGGTATGCAAAATCCAAATCAATCAAACCATTTAAAAAAAAAACATTGCAAGTCATGAATTCAGTAAACATAGGGAAACCTTCTATTGGTTCTAATTATNTAGATCCGGAAAAAAAAAACATTGCAAGACATGAATTCAGTAAACATAGGGAAGCCTTCTAATGGTTCTATTTATTGAACTTTCCACTCTGCATGAATTCAACCAATAAACCCCAACCACAAAACCAACAACAACCACGGTAACATATCCACAACGCCACGAATTCCATACTAACCCAATTCTCATCAAATTCAGGCAATACAGAATTATACATATAACAGAAAAAATTTCATATTCCGAATTTGTTTTGATACAATTCACCCAAATACACCAATTGACAAATCACCATCCATATAACATTCATATCAATAATTGTAAAACATAATTTCAACCTACACTACTGAACATAAATTCACCACAACTAATCCATAAATTCATCAATTTGTGGATCAGATCTAGATAAATACAGTTAACAACTTACGACGATTGTACTTCTCGGCCGCTAAACCTCCCCGACGCTCGCCGTCATGTTTTATATCTCGATTTTAAAGCTAGATGACGATTTTCAACCTACTTAATCTAGAAGTTAGTGAGCGGCGTTGAAGAAAGTTCTTCTTCTCTTTTTGATCAATTTACACAGAACGAAGAATCGCCGGACGAACACAATCACCGCCGACAAGATGACCTAGAACAGCCGATAAGTGGTTGTAAAAAACTCGACAAAAACCAATAAAATTCCGATGTTGAGGCTTAATCGACAAAAACTAAACTTCGATTAAAATCCAATGAAACTTTGATGCTAACAATCCTCTGTTTATCATCAGACGAGATTAAATCCGATGATAAATATTATTACTTCCTTCTTCTTTGGCTTAATGACAAGAACCATCTTGGAATTCCACACAAATTTCAGTGTGTTTTTCGCAAAGAAAATCTTTTAAACTTTGTTTTTCGCAACCGAACCGATCAAGCGTGCTTTCTTATAATTAATGTTCATTTGGCGTACTTTTGTATAAAAAGCCCAAAAAAAAAGTATAACGTGAGACATTGACATGAGATACACTCGAAGAGATACTATATAGACATTGACATGACATACACTCGAAGAGATACTATAGAGATAACACTGGTTCTGCTTTCAGCTAAATAAGCTAAAGCAAGTGTTTCTAAATACAAGAAAAAGTAAACCTGACCTTCTATGTTTATGTAATTTCGCCATCCTATATCTAATATATCGCTCATAAAAAGTAACACCGAAATTGCCCAACTTTACATTGTGAGAGCCCAAACCACCACCACCACAATGCAAATGTCGTAGATAGACCACCGTACCATTTGCTGAGCACTAGACGATAAGTCTTTATCGGTAACACCCACAAGAAATCTACAATCTCCAACTGAAGGATCTAGGAAGGTGACCATGCCCAGTCCGTCAAAGTCGCAGCTCTTTTCGTGTTGCATCTGCAGCTGATAGTAACTGTTGAAAGCGTAAGAGATATTTTCCTTTTCACCAAGCTGGCTGCACGAGCCTCCGTCATTGAGCATTGTGCAATCAGCTTCGCTGCAAGCAAGCCTGAAGTGGTCTGCAACTTGGGTCATGTCCCTAGATGGGTGGGCCACACACCACCTGGAAGGAAGGTACTGCACATTTTTAGCGTTCTTGAGTCCTCTGTTGCCTAGTCCTAAGTTGAGACGATACTTGGCCTGTCCATCAAAAGAGAATATTCCCCAGTGCCTCTCAAAGTTACCAGGCAGTGTGCTTTTGGCTCCTTCGTCAAGCAAACCGAAAAGATAGACATCCTCAGGAGGAGAACCAGGCCTGAGCGGTGTTCCTTTGTTGCTCAACACGTGGTTTATGAGCCCTTGATTGAAAACCCGGGCTGCTGTGAGGTTAGCTCCAACTGCTCCATCTGTAGGCCAACCAATCTCACCAATAACTATAGGCATTTGACCATAGCCAAGCTTGGTGAGAGCAGCAACAAGAGTGTCAAAGTTTCCATCAAATGCATTATAGTAAGTATTGGGCCCATCAAGAACCGAATGACTACTTCCCTAAAAAAAGGCATAATCTTGTGGGAAATCCGAGTTTCCATAGAGACTAAGGAAGGGATAGATATTTACAACAAAAGGGGATCCGTTGGAGTTGAGAAATGAAACCAGTTGAGTCATGATCTGTGTGAGTTCAGTCCTAAAAACCCCCTGGGAAGGAAGATTGGACTCATACGCGTCTGCGTTGCAAGGAACAACCAACTTCACATATCCAGCCAGATTTGCTTTAGCCAAGGATTGCTGAAGGTTAAGCAAAGCTGGGACTATATAGCTCTGAAACTGACCACCGTAGCTCGTCAGAAACGGCTCATTCCCTACTGCAACGTACCTGACATAGACAAGATTCAACTGAGAAATCGGTGAATCCTCCGCATAGAGTCACAGATATAGTCGAGGGGAAGTAGTGTACCTGATATCCGCACCGCCTTTGCCCATGAAGCGAGAGAGATTCTGTCGAACAAACAAGTCAGAATCAAAAGTGGAGAGCATCTCGTTAGGAATGCCGATCATCACTTGGATTCCAGTACCCATTAAAGCTCGAAGCGCATCTGGGTCCGAATCGAAGAACTTTACTTTGGTTATCTTGTTTGTCTTGAGGAGATCCACAACCGTGGAAGGTCTAAGTTTATGAAACGACAACGTTCCCCAGTTCACGCCGATTGCAGACTGCACCGCATGCGATAACGAGGCGAAGAGAAGGGAGATGGTAAAGAGAGCTACACCGCTTCGAGTCATCATTTTCAGTGAGCTCTCTCTCTCTCTTTCTCTTTCACTTTCACAGTGCCCGACAGACAAAAAAAATAGCAATTTTCAAAAGGTTACAGTTCTTAAGAGAACTGCGTGCTGCCTTTTGTTCAAATAAACGCCACACAATGTGCTTATAACAATATCGAACGGCAGGACTTTTGCAATGAGCGACAATACAGGTCAAATGCTTCGCTGGATTTGCTGGAAATCAAGTCGACCGTGAACCGTCCTTCCCCGTCTATTTAGAAGCAAAAAAGATTCTCTTTTCTTCTCGTCTAAGCCTTCGTCTCATCATCTTCATCGGGAGAAAGGATTCGATTTTTCTAAACCTGCGGATTTCGCTTCTTCCACCCCAATGTCTTATGCTTATCTCTTTAAGTATATCATTATCGGCGATACTGGTAAATCCTTCTGCTTCTCCCATTCTTTTTTTTTTCCAATCCGTTAGGAATTGAGATTAATCAGAATCACGAAGCTGACATGTGTTTGTTACATTTTTAAAACAAAAAGCCATTGATCTGAATCAATTTGAAATGAGATGAGCAATCATTCAGGGAACGATGGACTTGTGAATTGTTATGTTGATTTTGTAAATGATTCTGATTTCAGGAGTAGGGAAATCATGCCTTCTGCTTCAGTTCACCGACAAGAGGTTTCAGCCAGTGCATGATCTCACCGTTGGTGTTGAGTTTGGGGCCAGGATGATCACCATTGACAATAAACCCATCAAACTCCAGATATGGGACACGGTCTCTTTCTCCTTGATATTTTTACGTCCAGTCTCTATCTCGTTTTCATGAAATACCTAGTTTGATTTGTGCCTATTATCTTCTGTTCTCATATTTTTATTTGGCCACCCACTTGGCTAGTTTACAGCTTCATAGCCTATTATGTACAAACGATTTCATGTCTTGTTTTCGGCCTATCACTCTAGGGATTATAGTCAGCGGCCTAGACTTTAAGAAATTTTTGAACTTTATCCCCTTCCTTGGCTAATTATTGTCTGTGATTTGGCATGGCAGGCTGGCCAAGAATCCTTTAGGTCTATTACCAGGTCCTACTACAGAGGGGCTGCAGGGGCATTGCTTGTCTATGATATCACAAGGTAAAACACTAGCTTTTACTTCTTTTGGTTATTAAGAATTGACTTGACCGTGAAGCAATCTTGTTTTTGTCTAGTAGTAACTAGAAGTTGGGCATGATCTTTACCTAATGACTAAAGCTATCTTTTTGACATTATTCTTTTTTCAAATAGGGACCATGAAACCTAAATATCTGAACCAGAACCTGATTTACCTGTGTGAAATATGTAACCATTTCAGTGCAGATACTCACATTATTGTTCTCTATATGCAGGAGGGAGACATTTAACCATCTAGCCAACTGGCTAGAGGATGCAAGGCAACATGCAAATGCAAATATGACTATAATGCTCATTGGGAATAAGTGTGATCTTGCCCACAGAAGGGCAGTGAGCACAGAGGAAGGAGAGCAGTTTGCAAAAGAGCACGGTCTTATATTCATGGAGGCATCTGCCAAGACTGCTCAAAATGTCGAGGAGGTAAACCTCATGTGTTCCAATGTGGTTGTTTAGGCTCTAAATGTAGATCTCTAGAGCGCACTTCTAATTCACACGCTTTCTCTGATGTTCTGTAACGTCTGGTATCCCTTCAATTCAGATATAAGGACTAAGTCGATTATAAATTTAACATAAGTCACCAGAACTAGATTTAGGCGGGTGGAGATAGCCTAACATTAGGAATAGGAAGAGCGGAACAAGTAGATTTTTATATTTATTTTTCTTAGATGTAAGGGGAGAAGAGCCAGTGCCCACTGCACAAAGCCCTTCCTACCTTTTCCACTCTTCACACACCAATAGGAATACTTCATCATGGTTTGATGTGTTTTGCTTTTGTATTTTGTTAGGCATTCATTGAGACAGCAGGAACAATATACAGAAAGATTCAAGAGGGTGTGTTTGATGTGTCAAATGAGTCATATGGAATAAAAGTTGGATATGGAGGAATTCCGGGGCCATCAGGTGGAAGAGATGGATCCACGTCACAAGGAGGAGGATGCTGCGGCTGAGATGAGGAAAGGTGTCTATATCATGTAAAGAAGAATCACATATGATATAGCAAAAAGGAGCTCGTTGACAATGTGTATTATTAATGTAAATCGTTCTGGAAATCAAGTGTGTTGTGGTGGATACCGGAGCTTATCGACAATGTGTATTATTTATTTTTATCTAAAAGTTAAGATGTGTTTTGCTCATCTAACGATAGGATGGAGGTAGGAGAATGTATAGACTATAGCCCATCTCCATGCATTCGAACAATAATTAAAGATATAATGGGAGGCAGTGCAGTTGGGTCACAGGTAGTTGCTGCATGTGGGTAGATTTGTTAACTCGAAGGAGAAAGTTTTACATAACAAGATGCAAAGAGTAGATGGTACAACAAATAACAGTATCTTCTTGAACTTATCAAGGTTGTGAACCAGGTCTCCCATGGGTTACTCGCTTTGTGATGTAAAGCCGCAGTTTTTTGCTAAAGGCCTCCAACTTTCCGCGTCTATGCTTCTTTGCATCTGTTTCACCTCCTTTCTTAACTTTCTTCTCCTTCCCTTCTTCTTCTTCTCTCGTAGACTTTCTTGGTGTTTGCTCTGCGTTTCTAACAGCAGTTTTCTTGAACTGTAAGGCATGGATCAAATAAGAAACCCCTATCTCACCAGACATGATTGTTTCATATAACAGATTTAAGGAACACCAACCTGATCACCTTCGCCAGAATTCAAACTTTCATCTTCTTCGGTGCTTCCACCTGCCCCAGTTTTCCCTGTTTGAGCTTGTAAATGAACATCCTTCTTCAAACTCTTCAATAGGCTTCCCCAATGAGTTTGAAAAAGCGTTTTTGAGGTGCGTCTAGGCGTGAGGCGCACCTGAGCGAAGATGGTGGAGCCTTAAGGTGGCTAGGCAAGACAGTATAGGAAAAACGAGTGCTTTGGTCCGCCTCGTCGCTCTGCAAAAATAAGATGACATCTTCTTAACATTTCTCGTTATGTAATTATGGTATTTTCTATAATTTTAATAAGTAAAATATTCTCTAAAGTTTCAAATGTTTACATATTTTTTTACCTAACTGACGTATGCCTCAAATATATAAACTTAAAACACGATCATACACGTATTAAAATTTACGGGTCCTCTAGTCAAAGTGATTAGGATGGTTGATGGAGAAAGAAAACCACCGGTGGATTATATTTATGAAGCAATGGATAGAGCTAAAGAAGCCATTGCAAAAACAAGGAAAGCGAGTATGAACGAGTCTTTGAAATCATTGATGGGCGGTGGAATACTCAGTTACATCAACATTTGCACGCAACTGGATTCTTTCTTAATCCAGAATTTCAATACTTAGAAAACTCTCAAGTAAATTATGAAGAAGTTGTCACTGGTTTATATGACGTGATAGGAAGGTTGGTTCCTAATCTTGCTGACCAAGATAATATTCTTCAAGAGTTGGACAAATTCAAAAATGCAGAAGGCTTATTTGGCCATAAGATGGCATTACGACAGATGAATATTAAATCACCAGGTAGATTTTATTTGTCACGATTCAAAGGTTGTATTTTAAAGATCCAAAGGTTGTATATCAATGATTCAAATGTTGTTTTTCACAATTGCAGCTGATTGGTGGTCCTTTTATGGGGTATCTACACCCAGACTTAGAGACTTTGCCATATATACAACCTACGATTGGTATGCCTACGATTGGTAATGGTTACGTTTCGTTTAATAGCATGTGGTATGCCTACGATTGGTAATGGTTACGTTTCGTTTAGTTGAAATTCCCGATCGTGTTGTTTGGTGCATTTCATAGGTATCATGTGGTATGTTTTGTACAATTGCTAAATTACATACTCTTAAAAGGACGTAACATTCAGGCCTTGTGAACTCATAATCATTGCTGGGATTTTGTGGTTTGATAATGATATTCTTTATTTTAGTCGTTTGACGGTTAATACAGATTTTATCATGTGTTATGATGAGTTTTTTTGGCGTTGTATTTAAGTATGTGCCTTTTTATGGAAATTGTGTGGTTTGATGCGTTATAGTATGTATCACGTGGAATGTGTCACACGGATGCGTTTTTACGAGTGCTAATCTCTTGGAATGTGCATACAGCTGCATTATAGAATGTGTCCCACGGATGCATGACTAATGTGACGTGGGGAATTTGGCTTACAAATGCTTTTTTGCAGATATCAAATTTATATGTTGCGATTTGTTGTAGAAATTGTGTAG
>OVAO01001167.1:0-16162 GCA_900406285.1 Biscutella auriculata
AAATTAAATATCTTAAATTTAAATATTGAACATTAAAATTATATCAAAGTTTTAAAAGCACTTAAAAATATTGAATATTTAAGCTTAAATTTGAGTTTTTCGCGTAACCATTTGGGTTTCGGATTAAGCCAATTGGATTTCGGGTATAAAAACCGCCAGATTGTAACCCATTCAGATTTTAAAGAAACTTCGGTCCGAGTTTGATTTGGTTTTTTTCAGATCGATTTCAGGTTAATAATCGGGTATAGGTTTTTCGTCCAGATTTAGTAAAGCCAATAAAAAGCTTTTGATGATTTGATCTTATGGACTATGATAGTAATTTACCATTCAACACTCACTAACATATTTTCTACCAAATGGCCTTCGCAGCTATATCTTTTTGTAGTAGTAGAATAACGTTAAAAAACATGTTTTCAGATCATGATCTTTTTTATAAAACGAACACATCTCATTAGGTTAAATACATAGTTAGTTAGCTATGTGATTTTTGTAAACAGACTATGTATGAAATCTTTTTGAGCTATAGCACGATGAAAGATATGATTTAATTTATGCATTAACAATTAATTTTGAATTAAAAGTATATCCTAACCATTTTAGTTTAGGCCTACTAACTGGCTAAAAGTTTGGAACATATGAGTAGGTCTAGATGCGAAACAAATATTCGTTAAATTTGTACTATTTGTTATTCGCTTCGTTTTTAACAAATACTTGATTTTATGATTTGTTTTGATTCGAAAATTTACGAATATTCAGGTTTTGTCTTACTATTTGCGAATAATTTACTTCGCTTTGATTCATTTAAAAATTACATATAATTAATAAAAATAATAAAAGACTAAATACTTATAAACATATGATTAGATACTAAATACTATTATTCACATTTGACATGTATCCAAAATACTTTAAAAAACATAAAAGAACATGTCATCAAAATAACCTAAAAAATTAAACTCGATAATGTTGCAACTAATCATAATATTATACGATGGATATGTTTATCGTATAGAAAGGATGCAAATTCTCCTACAAACTATTAATCTATGAAAAAAATAAAATTTGGAAGTGGAGATGATAAAAAGTGGGTCAATTAATTATATTTATTGTTTATTTCGTTAAAATACGAAGAAGATAATACATTTTTATTATTATTTGTTTACTTAATTAACATATATTTTTAAAAAATATTATTTTCAAATTATTATACTAAAGAATAAAAAAAAATCGATATACATTACTATATATGATTATATATATATATATATATATAAATATAAATATATATTACGAATCGAAGCAAATATTCAAAATTTTCAAAAGTAGTATTTGTATTTGCTTCGTGTTTTTACGAATACTATGATTTTACTATTTGATTTGCTTTGAAATTTTGCGGATATTCGGATTTTACGGATCAAATCAAAGAAAATATCGAATCAAAGCAAATATCGAATCAAAGCGAATCTAACGAAAAATTTGCCCAGGCCTACATATGAGACCCTATTCTTTCTGCATCTGCATCTAGCATATGGATGTTGTATTTGGATCGATATTGCATCTAGATGTTGTTCGTTTTTGTATTTACATCCAATGTTTGGACGTTGCATATGCATGCTACATCCATATGTTATTCGTTTTGTATCTCCATCATGCATATGAATCCGTGTTTTTTGAAAAAATCATGACTTAACGTTTTTTTAGAAAAATATTATTCCAATTTTTTGGGAGAAGCATGATGACATTTTTAATTTATTGGAAAAAAATGATTCCACGTTTTCAAGAAAAAGTGATTCCACATTTTTCCATTTTTTCCGAAAAACCATTTTTCCCGAAATACCATGACTTCATGTTTTTCCCGAAAAACTGTAGTTCCACATTTTTCATTCGGGATTTTGTGTTTTTCCAAAAAAACATGATTTGTCGTTTTCTCAAAAACGACAATTCCACGGTTTCTGAAAAAACCACGATTCCACGTTTTTTCCCAAAAAATCGTGATTCCACATTTTTCTCGAAAAGCCACGATTCCTCTTTCCAAAAAAACCATGATTCGTGTTTCTCCCAGAAAACGCATATTCCGCGATTTTCCGAAAACTACGAGTATGTGTTTTTCTTGACAAACCTTAATACAATTCTGCATTTTTTCGAAAAATTGTTGATCTGCAGTTTTCCAAAAAACTTGATTTCGTGAATTTTCCGAAAAAATTGTGATCCACGTTTTTTCCTGAAAAATTGTGATCCATGTTTTTTCCTGAAAATTGTGATCCATGTTTTTTTCCTGAAAAATGGCATTTCCGTGTTTTTCCCGAGAACCCGCGATTTTATGTTTTGCACGAAAAACCGTGATTCTGTGTTTTTCACAAAAAAAACCACGATTCTGTGTTCCTGCAAAACCACGATTTTGTGTTTTTCACGAATAAACATGATTTCACGTTTTTCACATTTTTCAAGAAAAAACCGCGATTCTGTGTGTTTTCTCGAAAAATCATGTTTACACGTTTTCCCAAAAAAATAGTGATTCATGTATTTTTCGTAAAACTGTGATTCCATGTTTTTCTCGAAAATTAGCTATTCCTTGTCCTAAAAAACTGTAATTACACGTTTTTCGAGAAAAACTACGATTCTGTGTTTTCCCAAAAACGACAATTCCACATTTACCCAATGACAACAATTTTATGTTTTTCCCGAATAACGACAATTCCACATTTTTTTGAAAAACGGTAAGTCCATGTTTTCCCAAAAAGGCAATTCCATGTTTTATTTCCGAAAAATGGCAATTCCGCATTTTTCCAGGAAACGGCAATTTCGTATTTTTTCTTCGAAAAACTACGATTCTGCATTTTTTTCTCCGAAAAACCATCACTTCTCGTTTTCTCAAAAAAACTGTGTTTTTAATTTTTTTATTGAATATTATAATTATGTGTTTTCCAAAAAAACTGTGATTTTGAATTTTCTCAAAAAAATCATGATTTTGTATTTTTTCTGAAAACAGTAATTTTGAACTTTTTTTTCCTCGAAAATTCGTATTTTGCGTTTTTCTTGATTTTTTGTTTTCGAAAAATGTTATAATATAAAATTTGAGATGTCAAATAAACAACATTCATATATTTACCTGGAGAAACGAACATGACCGACGTATAGAGAAAATAGATATGAAAGAAAAACAGTGGAAGTGTTCCACGTGATACATGATAATACGACAACTAACACTGAAGAGCGAGTATCTGGTTTGGTCCCAGTTCCATTGTGTTTTTGCTACACGTAAGTTTCTTCATTTGTCTTTTTCTTTTATTCATTTCAAATCTTCTTTCAATAGGTTTGTGTTCTTTTTTCTAACCACTGCCCAATTATCTTTACATATATAAATGATTGCTTTATTGCCTTTCCTTTCTGGTTAATTTTTGTTGCTCCATAGTTTTGTTTTGATTTTACAATAATATTATCCTCTAGATCAATTTTTATTCATAAAGTATATTCACAGATTAGCTGTTCACATATGAAGAACAATGTAAAAAAGAAAATGATATTTGGAATAATATTTTCCAAATAACATTCAATCAAGTGATTCAATCTTTTTCCAAATTTTTTTTCTTTTTCTTTCTAAATTGGATTTTCATTAGTTACTGAAATATTTAAGAAGATCATTTTACGCCATTATATATATTAGCAAGACAGATCCTAATCTTAAAAAAGAAATTAAAATTTCAATCCGAAGTTCTTCAAATTAATAAAAAAAATAAATTTGGTATAATATTTTTCGCATCACCAAACACCATAAACATATCTGTCTTCGAACAATGTGGAAGTAGCTAATATCTTGACAGTTGATATATACAGTAGATAGGTAACAAAGTTATGATAATGCATGCCAATCTAATATTTATGTTGAAAAAATCTTATCATTACGATTTTCTAGTCTTTTCTCGTGGTTACTGACATGGGTCATATAATCAAGTCCCACATAAACTGTAGATATGATCATAATGGAGAATCTGTTAGCTAAGATCTACATTTTTTTTACTGTATTTCAAAGTTTTATTTGCAATTATAAACATAGTAAACCAAGAAAATAAATACCTTTTAACAAAACACTATGTTCCATTCGTTTATGCATCTATATCTAACATTTGCATCTAACATCTCGATGCTGCATTTAAATGTTATATTCAGATGTTATTCGTTTTTGTTTTTGTATCCAACATCTGGATATTGCATCTGGAGAGTATTTCTACAGGTTGTTCATTTTGTATTTGCATCCAGCATATAAATGTTGCCTTTCATTTTCTATTTTTTTGGAAAAATTTGGAATTGTCTGAAACGCGAAATTGCCATTTTTAATGAAAACCACATAATTATAATTTTTTAGGAAAAATATGAAATCATAGTTTTTCGGGAAAAATGATATTTCATATTTTCCTAAAAAATTATAATTCTGTGGTTTTCATTAAAAAAAGGCAATTTCACGTTTCAGACAATTCCAAATTTTTCCCAAGAATTGTGATTCTGAAGTTTTTTCCAAAAAGCTACAATTTCGCGTTCTTTTCGAAAAGCCGTAATTTTTGCGCTTTTCACAAAAAGCGGTGATTCCGTGTTTATTCCAAAAGAAAAGCCGCAAATTTTCGTTTTTTGTTTCGAAAACTGTGATTCTGCGTTTTTCTGTAAAGCCGTGATTCAATATTTTTCAAAAAGTTATGATCCCGCATTTTTTCGAAAAGCCGAGATTTTGCTTTTTCTGAAAATATTCAATTTTTTAGTTTTCCCTAAAAGCCGCAATTTTGCATTTTCCCCCGAAAAGTCGCAATTTCGCGTTTTCCCCAAAAACCCGCAATTTCACGTTTTCCCCTAAAAACCGCAATTTCACGTTTTTCCGCATAGTCGAGATTCCGCATTTTTCTTGAAAATCGCAATTTCTCTTTTTTTTTTCGAAAAGCCGCAATTATTCGTTTATTTCGAAAAGTCGCATTACTCGTTTATCTTGATAAGCCACAATTTCTCGTTTTCCACGAAAAACCATAATTTCTCGTTTTTGCTTAAAAGCCGCAACTTCTTGTTTATCTCGAAAAGCTGTGATTTCTCATTTTTCTGAAACTTTTCGATTTCGCGTTTTTCCCGAAAACCCTCAATTTTGTGTTTGCCTTAAGAAGTCGTAATTTCGTATTTTTCTGAAAAGTCGTAACTTTGTTTTTTTTTTTCGAAATTCCATGATTCCGTATATTTTCCCAAAAGCCTTGATTCTGTATTTTTTCCGAAAAATGTGATTCCGCATTTTTCCTTGAAAAAAAATTATTCTAAAAATGTTGAGATGCAAAATGCAAATTTTGAGATACAAAATTTGAACATCCAAACTTTATAAATCCAACGTCTCAAATATCTATAGGTGAACATCTTAGCATTTAGATATAATATCCATGTATAAATTAAAAATGGTCAAACAAACAATATCTAAACATTTGTATGCTGGATACATAAACGAACAAACTCGAAGTTGACCTGGTCAATTAATTTTAAGATCGCAATGCGAATACAATAAATCAAACAAGTTGACTCCTGAGAGATAACACTTCACCTATTATGTGATTGTCAGCAGATCTAAATGATTCAAATTAATAATACTTCTTCTAATTTTTTTATTTAGAAAATATTCATTTCATTTCTATAATATTTTATTGTGGCCATATCAAAGTCGATGTCTATACTTGTGATATACATTGTAGTGGCTAAAGAAAATATCACATGTGCGTTCCAATAAATATTTTAAGCTATTATAATTCATACATGCAAGTTCCTAAAACTGAACCAAAAATATCACCATGACAATATTTATGCAATCAGTGTCTACTGGAAACAAGAACATAATGGACCACTTCTATATTATGATTTTTTAGCAGTATTAAAACATGTTGACAAAGACACATATATTATTTGGAATAGATTTCATAATCAAGAACTTTACATTTTTTTTTAATACAATTGCATATGGACGTAATTATGATATCTATGCAATCATTGATTCTACCTAAAGGGAGTAATTGAATATTCTAATATTGGGAACATACTTTTGTTAGTCTTTTTACAATAAATTAAATTACATCAAAAAGAGAGTCAAATGTTTAAAAGATCATGCCGTAAATTGTCAGTTCAATCCCAAACAAAAATTTGCATTCAGATTAGCCTCGATGAATTGTTAGCTATGGTTTTTTTTGTTAATAACTATATGTTCATCTGATCTTTCTTTTTTTTTTTTTCATTTATTACACTACTATTCAGTTTTCAAACCCGCAATAATGGAGTGTGATAATAGGTGGTCTATGTCAAACAGATTATAAAACTCGTTTGGACATAATTCCAATAAAAAATACAAATTCAGAAAGGAATTAGACCTTTTGCACTCACTCTTTCTATCGCCAGATTTGTTGTGCGTTAATTTTGTCGTCAATAATTAATAATTTATAATTCGTAATTTGTCAGCAGCTTAAAACATGGGTGAAAACACAATAATTGCACTAATATAAATCATATTCTATTTTACATAATAACTAAGTTGTATGTTTCTCTTGCAGTTTTTTACATAATAATCAAATTTATATATAATTAGAGGAGAGATTTTCTCCCGTGATGATATGTGGCGTTTCTCTTCTACATTCATATTTATTAAATCAAAATTTTATTAAATTTTTTCAAGAATGTTTATTTAACTCAAGTGGTTGGTTGTCATTTAGGTATACTTGAGGTTAAGAGTTCAAATCCTTCATTTTACGTAAACATGGTTATTTTTTTATCATAAAAAAACGATGTCGTTTTGCATTTTATTAAAAAAATACATAACTCCTACTCATTCATTATATAGAAGGATTAAACTATGATGGAATACGATTTCATGGTTTTGATTTGCAATTGTTGAATTTGGAAGATAAATTTGTAAAAAGTTTGCATTTTTGAGATTTTTTTTTGTTTTATCTGTTTTTTCTTACAAAATTGGTGTTGATGGTATATTTCTTGTGCATAATTGACTTCAAAAAACTCATGACAAGAATACTTTTATTTGTCTTATATCTAAAAATGTTTTGTCCTAATAGTGTTTGTGATGATTTTAACAAAGACAAAGATTGTCTTAGGGCAGATACTGAGTCTTCGTTTAACATAGAAGATTACTTGATGGAGAATCCAAATATCATGAATATTTAAAAGTTTTTTCTTGCGAAAACAATGGAAGGCTCACACTTCTAATTAAATCTATTTCTTGACTTTGTTACATCTCTGAATTTTTCGTTTGGCTTTGATATGGCTCAATGACCTCTAGCGTCACCACATCACTTACCAATCTTGTTGACTCATTGAAAACAAACTTCCTCAAAGGTGAGCAACGTTACTTCTACCATGAACGAATCATTATAGATCATGTAGAATTCAAAGCATATCCTAAAGAAGTCAAATTTTATTTATGTAGTACATTTGAATAATTTTTGGATACCATAAAATTTTATAGATTTAAATGTAAAAATAAAAAATAAACTATAAAGGATAATATATGTTAAATAACTAAATGTTTTTTAAATACTACATAAAATAAATTGAAAATAATAAATTAAAAAATAAACCCGCACATTTGTGCGGGCATTCTCCTAGTCTTATATATAACGAGAGAATGGGTGCTCTCTCGTAATGACATGTGTCACTCCCTTCTCTACAACATTTATAATTATATTGTACAATAATATAAAATTTAACAAAAAATCTAATTGGTCATTTTGTAAAGTATATGTTATGATATGGAAAAGGTCATGAGTTCAATTCTCTTCTTTCTCACCTTTGTTTTAATTTAGTATTTTTAGCAAAACGACTTAATTTTCATGTTTATACATAGATACATATAGATTTTTGAATCTATATATGGTTGAGGGTTGCTGGATCATATAGTTGTAAAACTGATAAAGTTTTATCTTTGAAAATGAAATAGAAAAAATAGAACAATAAAAGTTAATATACAAAAGAATATATAAAACTAATTAAAAAAAAAAAAATTATATAAATAGGGATAAGTTGATAATAAAAAGTGGATAAAATTAGAAAATATGTTTTACAAAATTAGATATATAAAAATTAATTACAATATTGAACGTCGGATAATAAGTAAGAAAAAATTAATAACTAAATATTTAGAAAAGATAAAATAGATTATTAGGATGGTACAAATTAAAAAAATAAAATAATTTATAGATTTTTACTGATAATACATATAATATAAAATTGTATCAAATTGATAAATATATTTTATTTACTTCTTAAGACTAAGTCAGACATCATTTTAGACTAAATGGATAAAATCGGTCTCAATATAAACTAAAAAGTCACTTTTAATTTTAAATGATAATATATTAGTTAACAATCACAACAGAAGAAAAAATAAAACTAGAAAGATATAATAGACAAACGCAAAATTAAAATACATCATATAGATAATAAAGCATAAATATAGAAAAAAATGTAATTGTATAAAACAAAATAAAACATAATATATAAAAGATAAAAATGATGAAAATGATGAAAATAAAAATCAAAATGAAAATGAAAGTTACAATTATTTCATCATTTAGGAACGAGAGACAATATCAAATTTTCAAATATATATATAATTGTTATGATCATAATATAATATAAAAAATAATATACATAATATAATATTTATAAAATAAGAAAATATCGATAATCGAATATTACCTAATTAATAATATTTTATATGAATTTTTTAAAAAAGTATAAAACAAATACCCGTGTATCACACGGCTTCTCTCCTCATGTAATTAATTACAAAACCATTTGAAAGTTCAAGTATTTTATTTGTTTATTTGCCAAACGTTTCTTTAAAATTGAGAATAGCCGTGTTCTTTTGACTAACGCTGCGACAAGCGTTAGCGATAGAAAATAAACAATATAAAAACTTCAATGAAAACATGTGGCAGAAATCTTATACTAATCCAAGACTGAAAAATAAAAAGCAGCGGCAGAAAAATGAGTTGTTATGATCGCTGATAATTGCAGCGTCGAGGTTAGTAGCCATGTTTACTGGTAGCGTCAATTTCACACTTTATAAGCGTCGTATTTAGTATCAAAATTAATGTATTTTTTTATCGCTCACGTTGATCGCAGTGATTTTAAAACGAACACGGCTAATAACTAGATTCAAGAATCTATAACCTGACGATCAAACTCATATGGTATATATATTAATATATTATCTTTTTTTTTTTGATTTAAAATATATTATTAATAATAGAACAGATCTTACAAGCAAGATACAACAACAGAAACAACAGATAGCTAAAACAGACGAAAAACCAGAACAACAACGACACGCTCAAGACAACGGCAAAGCGAACTCCACGGGGCAAGAATTTGGGGATAGACCATCAGAATTGACCCTACCTCAGAAAGAGGTCTATAACACCCAACCGAGGTAGAGACATGGGGAGAGGACTAGGCTATGCGCCTATCCACAAGGCAGAAGCAATCCGCGACAACCTAGGAGAAAGAAGTCCTGGACATTCTTGGAGCTGAGAAGGGTCGAGCAACCAAGGAAACAACATCATCTATAAAGAAGAGCACAATAAAAGTCTCAGAGAGCAATAAGAGGTCTATAACACTCTTATTGCTTCGAGAACAAAAACAACCCACAAAACCACACGACATTCAGGACCATTATACAAAGAGGTCTATAACACTCAAATTGTTTAATGCCCTTGAATCAAGAGGAAGCATCATGACCTGCAAAATAACAACAACCGAACGGGCTCATCGATCAGTATTAGGTTTAGAACACTTATATTGATGAGTGAGCCCACTGAAAGGGAGTGAGACAAGCATCCCGAAAATAGCGCTATCCCACGGGATTAACAATGTCGCCCACGAAGTCCGAGGGACCTACACAGGATAAAACGCATAATATAAGAAAAGGCTAAAGATCAATGAACTGGAACCAAGTTTCCATTAAGGATATGCCAACAGAAGGGTCTGAGGAATCCTGTAAGGAAACGAGCTTGCTCCGAACCAAGGAAGATATCTCCTGAACCATAATGTTAGACGATCTCAGTGAGGCAGTATGAAGCCTAGCATTTCTCTCTCTCCATATTTCATAAACCACTGCATGAAGTAAGAGGGAGCTGATAATCCTTAAGTTGCTGCACAACGAGGAACCCCTAATCCAGAGAAGAATATCCTCAAAATCAAAAGGAGGGGATAGCAAAGGATGAGAAAAGAAGAGTGACCATAACCGCGAGGAGAAGGGACATTCGAGGAACAAATGGTCGTGAGACTCGTCATGAGAACCACATAAGAGACAAGTACTAGCTACCTGCAATCCCCAAGACCGCATTCTATCCCTTGTTGACAGACGACGATGGAGAAGGAGCCACATCAGAAAGGCATGCATTGGGATTCTCTGAGGGAACCAAACAGAGTCATTCCACCAAACTATAGGGGAAGGGATATTGAGAGAGAGAGCCACGTTCTGGAGGAAGAAAAATCACCCGAGAAAGTGTCACCAGGGCAATTCCAACGGAGGACATCCGGAACATTCGGTTGAAGCGCAGGCAGAACCGGAAGACATTCTCTCATCAACCTGCAAATGGGATGCCGTCTCGCATTTGATCTCTAGTTATGAACTTGAAAAGCCCGCTCAACAGTGGCGTACTTGGATATACCCAATACTCTGGGGCCATTCGGACCGGCAATCGCAAGTAGAGGGCCCAAAGAGGACCAATTATCTAACCAGAAAAGCACAGACGTGCCATCACCAATCTGGGAGGTCATATAGGATCTAGCAAGATTCTTTAGCTTCAGAATTTGCCTCCAAATCCAACTTCCCTCTGAGCGCTCAGACAACTCCCAAAACACCCTCCCTCGAATAAGATTAGCATGCACCCAAGAAGCCCATAAGGACCCCGCCTTCGTGAACAGCAACCAGATTAACTTTAGAGTGAATACCTTGTTCCACGGTTCCAACCGACGGAGACCCAATCCTCCACATTCTTTAAGCGAACATAGAGTATCCCAAGCGACTTTGTGACCCGAGGAAGCCTCCGGGGTTCCTTTCCATAAAAAAGCTGCACACATACGCTCAACTGCGCGCAAACAACCTTTAGGCAACGGAAAAACACCTATCCAAAAATTAATTAAACTATAGAGCACCGACTGGATTAGCTGAAAACGTCCAGCAAGGGATAAATGCTTAACCTGCCAAGAGCCCAACCTCACTCTGATTTTATCAAGCAAATGCTGATAATCCGCCGGACTCATTTTCCTCGGGAGAAGCGGTAACCCAAGATAAGGAACAGGAAGCGACCCGTGAGAAATACCAAACCTCGACGCGAGCAACGAAACGGGAACCTGATCAGAACCGACAATAAACAAGGATGACTTAATCCCGTTAAGAGTAAGGCCCGATACTATGCGAAAGATCTCCAAAATATCCAGAATAGCTTCCAAAGAAACCTCTGCACCATCAAAAAATATGAGAATATCGTCCGCAAAGCTGAGATGTGTGACCAGCGGATTAGCACAAAGAGGATGCGGACCGAAAAGGTTGGATCTAACCGCTCGATCGAGCTCTTTGGATAAGACGTCCATAGCTAATACAAAGAGGGCAGAAGACATGGGGTCCCCCTGCCGAAGACCCCGCTTACCCGGAAAGAAACCTGATAATTCTCCGTTGATAGATATAGAGAAATGTGGCGAGGTAACACTCTCTAATCCAAGCAATGAACCGAAGCGGAAGATCCAAAGCTACAAGGACGTTGAACAGGAAATCCCAGTCAAGGTTGTCATACGCCTTAGCCAGATCTACCTGAAAACAACCACGATTATTCTGCACATCCTTATGAAAGTCAACAACTAATTCAGATGCAAGAAGGACATTCTCGCACAGCAACCTCCCAGAAATAAACCCAACTTGATTGCCTTGGACGGCTTTGTCAAGAAACAACCTGATTCTCGCAGCAATAATGTGGGAAATGACTTTGTACACTGAGGTGCAACAAGAAATGGGTCTAAAATCCGTCAGCCTTTCCGCCCCAGCTCTCTTAGGGATGAGAACTATCATAGTTGAATTAAAACCTCGAGGAAGTCTACTTGAGACGAAGAATTCCCGAATAGCCTCAAGGAAATCAGGGCCAATAACGTCCCAAGAAGATGTAAAGAATTCTGCAGATAGACCATCCAGACCTGGAGTCTTGCCCTTAGGAAGAGCAAACAAAGCCGCTTTGATATCGGACATAGAAGGAATAGCCATGATTCTCTCAGCCAGAGGATGATCACATCGGAAGGACATAAGAGAGCGCACACGATCAATAGAGTAAAGAACCATAGCAGCGTTTTTCGTCCCCAAAAGCTTCTTGTAATAATCAACGACCAGGAATTTAAGCTGAGACATCTCGGAAACGCGCTGACCATCATCCGACAACAAAGAGTGAATCGCGTCACGAGAGATATTCATCTTAACCGACCTATGAAAGAAGCGGGTATTAGCATCACCCTCCCGAAGCCACTTTATTCTAGACTTCTGACGATAAAAGGATTCCTCAGTATTAGCCCAAAATAGCCATTCTTGCTGCGCCTGCTTCTCCTCAATAGATAATGCTTGGGAAGGATCTGAGAGTAACCTGAGTTGGCATCTGGAAAGGGCTTCAAAAGCCTCCTTGGTACGCCTCGGGATATCACTAAAACTGGATCTATTAAGCTCCCGGCAAACCGACTTAGCAATCTTTAATCTGCTCTTTAGAATATCCAACTTTGAGCCGATAGATGAAGAACTTTCCCACGCCTCCCTTATGGTCTGAAGGAAGCTGGGATGAGTCGCCAAGAAATTAAAGAACCGGAACGGGATATGGCGAATATGACGAACTTCTCCAAGCGAAACGAGACATGGAGAATGATCAGAGATCCCCGGGGTATCAAATAGCGCATTGGCCGAGGGGAAAGCATTTAACCAAGCTTCATTTATCAGAGCCCGATCCAACTTGCTTGCAATAGGATTATGAGGCTGCTTGTTCGTCCAAGTGAAGAAACATCCTCGGAAGGGGAGATCCACAAGATGAGAGTTATCCAAACAAGCTTGAAAATTGGACAAACCCATGAAAGATGTAGCAAATGGATAAACGGATTACATCTCCCTAACATTTAGAACTTGGTTAAAATCTCCAAGGACAATCCACGGGGAATCATGCACAGTGGGATTGGCGGACCATAACAAAATTAACTCCCATAAAGCTCGACGCTCACTATCCGTGTTTCTAGCGTAAACAAAAGCTGCTGTAAAAGACTGACTAGTAGAAAGAATCGATACCCGACATATCATACATTGATCTGATTGAGCAACCACAGCAACAACAGAAGGGTGCCACACGATCACAACTCTCCCATTAGAGGCATCAGAGGAGTGATTACTAGCAAAATGCCATCCCGGAACACAAGCTGCCATTGTTTCGGGCAACTTATCTATCATGAGATGGGTTTCCAAAAGACCTCCAAAAACGGATTTAGAGGATAAAATCCACTGAGCTATAGCTCTCCGCTTCCGCTTGGCATTTAAGCCCCTTACATTCCACGAGAATAACATGGAAATATAAAAAAAGCGGACAAAAAAGCGACCAAAAAATATTAGTGACAATCGGGCTCCTGAGCACCCGATGAATCACAATCAACCAACCGAAGATTAGACTCAACCTCTGAAGGGGGATCCATATCAAATTCTCCGAAATCACCCTCAAAAGATACATATTGAAGATCTAAAAGAACTTGTTGCCTCAACCTTCTCCTTTCTTTCTTCTTAGACTTCACCGAGGGAGGGGCACGATTACGAAGGCCTTTTGAGCATGAAGAATAACATTCTCCTCTGATTGAAGGGCACTAGAGGTAAGAGGGGGGTCGGATTTGTTCAAAAGAGTACCAGTAACCTGAACGGGTTTCTTACTCGACCGACGAACGATAACCCATTCCTTAGAAGGAGCTTCACTTGGTTCCGAAGCTTTATCGGATATGAGCCGAGGATGAAGAGGAGAAGAGGGGACCATATCCTTCGGAGACGAAACGTGAACCTGAGAAGGGGAACCGTGAACTCCATTAATCTGAGAACATGAGGATAAAACAATGGGGACTTCTTGAACTGGCTCAATGCTCCCCGATTCAAACAAGGCTGGAGAGGAGGGGGCCATAACCGCATGGGACTGTTCAAGGTTGACTATCGGGGGAGAGGAAATCATACATCGATGAGGCAAATGGCCAAAGAGCTGGCACTTGGAACATCGAACAGGAACATGCGGGTACTCAACGTTAATGATAACCGAGTTACCATACTTATCCCTAACCTTTACTGAATCGGGATAATCCCCCGCCAGTTCCTTAACGACTTTAACCTTCACATATCCATCTCTGTTCAATACGAGGTTAGCTTTCTCCGTATAGAGAGGGAAACCCAATGCCGATGAAACCTTACTAATGCCCTCCATAGAGAACAAAGGGCTGGGAATATTCCGCAATGTAATCCAAAGGGGCGCATAATCCAAACTCATCGGAGCTGAAACTAAGGCAGGAGACCATCTAGTTACTGTGAAGGCGCAATTTCCAGTGTGCCAGAACCCTACATCCAACACCCACGAGCGAGACTCCTCAGAGGGAATGAAGATCAAATACGTTTGATCTGAGTATTTTCGTATAACAATGCGACCCTGAGATCCCCAAATCGGGTTGAGCTCGGCGAACATCTTCCCAGGAGAAGGAGGGGACCCATGGAAATGGGCCACCAAATGCTCTTTCCAAGTATTTTTTGAATCAAAGATAACTGAATCTGGAGCTTGAACCGTAGGAACACCATTTTCCCGCGACAGAGGAGATGAGGATCTAGAAAGATTTAAGGCAATCTTTGGCCTAACCGTAGAAGCATAAGAAGGGTTAGGAGAGACAGCTGGAGCTATATCCGGCACGGGAATGGCCAATTCCTGCGGAGAGGGTGAGACATGCACTAAATCCAGACACGTCCGCGAGGAAGCCACGAGAGGAGCAGGAGTGACTGGGGAAGAACATAGCGGGAAGAACGCGAGCAGATCTAGAGGAAGTTTCGGAGGAACCTTATCTGGTGGGAGCCGGCTAGGCGAAGGAGAGGAAGAGGAAGCCATAGGAGAGAGGAGGGCCGAGAACGAGAGGTTCACGCCTAATGACGAGCAGGAGAAACTCGCCGAGGAAGCAAACTCGAATCGCCGGAAACCGCCACAAAAAGACGCCGGGATTCGCCTCAGAAAAACACCGCAAGTCGCTTCAGGAGAACGCCGGAACCCTACCCAACAGCCGCCGGAAATCGCCTTATTCGATGTTTCTGGGCTATTCCCAAAATAAATTCTTATATATATTAATATATTATCACAATAGAGTATTCAATCCTTAACGAATTTGAGACCTTTAGAATCCGTCTTCTGGTTTTTATACTTTGGAGTTTTATTCTACAACTTCAAGACTAGCTAATGGACTTTTTTTGTCATCCTTGAAGCTTAAGATGTTTGCACTTATGTTTCGTTCTAAGTTTCATATGTACACATTAATTCCATAAACTCCTACGATAAGTGAGACATCTTTTTATGATTCACAAAAATTGATAAAAAAAAAAACTCCCGTGACAAATTACAATGATGATTAAACAACGAAAGTATAGGTGAACTGGTAGTAAAACTATAACCCATATATCAATTTTTTGGATTTATACAAAATAACCTTTAAGTATTTTTTCGGGTTCCTTTTAATAAAGAAGACAATTTGGATGGATAGCCCAAACCTCACACAATACAAAAAATAAAAAAAATGTGAACGAGGAGACACAACTTACCAAGATAAACATAGAAAAAGTCGAAATATGAAGAGAGGAGAGGAAGCCTGGGGGGGGGGGATGTGAAGCAACAAAGGGAAAGAAAAGGGGGAAATTATGTGACATAAATTTCGGTAAAAACTTTAATCATAAGAGTCCAGTGGAATAAAACTTGACTAAAGAAAAGAACTCAACTATCACATAGACTTTAACCTGCCTGAACTATCTGGTAAAAGAAACGACGTGTTTTGAAAAAAAAGACAAAAAATCCTTGAATTTTAAATTTGGCCATTTTAACCACACATTTTTGTTGATTTTATA
>OVAO01001169.1:0-16160 GCA_900406285.1 Biscutella auriculata
TTGCATAGAGAATTACATGACGGCACATTACCAGTCACCAAGACAGATGCTTTGCTTGTGGGATAAGTTGGTTTTGACAGGAAAACCTCAGTGCTGCAACATGAGATGACAGCAACCAAATCTTCTGTTCTCTGTGGTTTGCAAAGAGGAAATAGAAATCCACAAAAGCTTTTTGTTAGCATTTTATAGCATATAGCTCTCTTTGTAGTATGTATACTCTTGATCTTTTGGGAACGAAATCTTAAATAGATGTTTCTTTTTGGTTTTTGGTCGAATCCCAATTAATAATGGATTCAATTTTTGTAAGCAAATGCTTAAAAGTGTTACCTATTGCCATCAGGATGAAGCTCATACATTTTATTGTCATCTCCAATGGCCAGCAAATACCCCGAAGGAGTAATACCCTGGAAATTTGTGGGAGGTGTTATAGTTGACAATGTTACAACAAAGCATCAGAATCTGAACTGTTAAACCTAACTACCTGAATGGTCACGACACTTTGAACAACTTGGTTCTCTGTTATGTCTTCAACAGTCACTTTTTGCTCACTCCACGGGGAAGTTTGTATCCTTAAACCTTAATATGGATATATTAAGAGAATCCCATACAGCCACGACTCAATAAAAGCTACATATTTAGGATTTAGCTATATTATTTGATTAAAAATTTAATTCTAAAATCGTTCTTATTTTATCTACATTAAATCTAAAATTATAAAATGCTATATTGTCATTTATTTAATATAGCTCCTAATAGAGTATAACACAAGAGTACATATTCATTATACATACTAATAGGTAGGTATGGGTATTTGGATATTTGGTCGATTCTGGGTAATATATATTCGATTTCGGTAATTTGGATATCTAACATTTGGAATCATTTGTACTAACCATCAGAAAATCGATTTGGTTCGGATACCTCTCGATTTCAAGTCGATTTGGATAGTTTGAGTGAGAACCGTTATAGAATCAATATATTTATGAATCTAGTTTGGTTTCGTTCATATTGTATCTAAAATATCAAAATAATATCTAAAGTAACCAAATCCCCGTTAAAAAGTCGAAAATAACAATTTTAACTAAATATTGTTGCATATTTTAATTATTTTAATAATTAGTATTTTTGTTATGTATAATTGTAATATTTTTGATTTTTTGGGTTTATATAATTGATTAGTTATTTCGCTTAATGTATTGTCTTCACATGTTTATATATTTATATCTATGATTATTTCTTTTTGAAATATCAAGATCGTATAATGTATAAGGTCGGGTTGGGAAGAAGGTCGCCACCGTCCGCTGAGCTTAGCTTAGACTTTACATCAACTGGCGTGCTTATTGGTTTACACCCGGTCATATCTGCACGTTCAAGTATTTCTCTAGCGTATGTTGGTTGACTCAAAAGAAGACCCGCCTGGTTGAATTCCGCTTTGATGCCAAGAAAGTGATGTAAGCGGCCCAAATCTTCCATCGGAAATTCTTGCTTCAAGGCCGAGATAACATCTTGCATAAGGCGGTTAGTTGACGCGGTTAGAATGATGTAATTGACGTAAAGCAGGAGGTAAGCAATGCCAGTTCCATTCCTGCAAATAAATAATGATGAATCCGCTTTACTGGCAACAAAGCCCAGAGTGTGCAAATGTTTTACAAACCGAGCATTCCATGCGCGGGGAGCTTGATTGAGACCGTAAATAGCACGACGCAACTTGCAAACATGCTTCGATTTGGTGGGGTCAACAAACCCGGGTGGCTGATGCATGTAAACCTCTTCGTCTAGTTCGCCGTGTAGGAAAGCATTTTCCACATCCAGTTGGTTAATGGACCATTTCTGGGAGACGGCGATGCTTAAGACCGTTCTGATTGTCGCCGGTTTAATCACAGGGCTGAAGGTCTCGTTGTAGTCAACACCCTCTTCTTGAGATTTCCCATTTGCTACCAAGCGAGCCTTATGCCTGTTTAGAATCCCATATGCATCAAATTTATGACGAAAAAGCCACATAGAACGAACTATATTGACATTAACCGGTCGTGGTACCAAGTCCTACGTTCGACTTTTCAACATAGCATTAATCTCATCAGTCATTGCCGGTTTCCAGTTTCTATCGGATAAGGCTTGGTTATGGCCACGGGGTAAAGGGGATTTGGTGGCAGATAACAGAGAGAATAACTTTTTGGGTTTGTGTATATCGGCTTTGGCTCTTGTGGTCATACCATGTCCCGATTGATCGGTGGGTGGTTGTTGTGGCAGCGGGCAAGGAGGTGGTGATGGTTGTGCGGGGACGTCAGGTAAAGGGACGGCTTANATGCTGCAAGGATGGTCGTCAAGCGGGTCCGGCTAGGGCGTGGGTGTAGTGGTCGGTCTCGGTCCCGGTGCGGTTTGTTGAAGTTGGGTTAGGATGCAGTAAAACAGCGGGGATGGCTCCTCAAAATTGTTCAAAAAATCATACGGTTTTAACTTAGATTTCTCGTTGATGGCAGCGGGAAATTTATCTTCATCAAAGACAACATGACGCGAGATGATAATTTTGTTGGTTTTCAAATCAAGACATCTATAACCCCGATGTTGAGTAGGATAACCCCAAAAGAGACAAGGTGTTGAATGAGGAGCTACTTTGTGAAGGTGAGAGTGATTGAGACTTGGATAACAAAGGCACCCGAAAACCCGAAGATGGTCATAAGTAGGAATTTTATCGAACAATAGGGTATGAGGGATCTGATTGGCAATTGCCGTAGAGGGAGTGACGTTCAATATGTGAACCACGACATTGAGGGCTTCGACCCAGTATGAGGGAGAAAGCATCGCCTGATAAAGTAGGGCTCGTACGCCGTTGTTGATCGTCCGTATCATCCGTTCTGACTTCCCGTTTTGTTGAGAATTGTGGGGGCACGAGAATCGCGCATGGATGCCTTTTTGGTCAAGAAATTTCTTTAACGGGATGTTGTTGTACTCACCACCGTTGTCACATTGGAGAGCTTTGATCGTTGTGTTAAACTAGTTCTTGACGTACGCCGAGAAGGGCAAAAACTTCGAGTAAACATCACTTTTCTTGCGAAGCGGATAAACACACAAGTAATGAGTATGAGCATCCAAGAAGAGAACATAATAACAAATGTTGCTTATACTCGGGACGGGAGAGGCCCAAACGTCCGAGTGAATTATCTCAAACGGGGTAATCGTTTTAGGAGTAGTGTTTGAGAAATGAAGTTTTGTGTGTTTAGCGATCCGACAAGTTGGACACGAAAGCGAAACTTTATTAAAAGAGTTGTTTGAGACAAATGAACGAAAAATAGAGCTATTGAAATGCCCAAAGCGTTTATGCCAAAGATCTGGAGAGCTAAGAGTGCCGTAGAAGTCGGCTTATTGAGAGCTGTTGGAAGAGGGTAAAGATCTCCGGTACTATCACATCAGAGCAAAGTTGTCTTAGTTTGAAGATCCTTCACAGAGAAACCAAAGGATCAAACTCAACCGAACAAAAATTATCGCGCGTAAATTTTCCAACCGATATCAGATTTTTCACAATATGAGGAGCCACAAGGATACGGTTAAGGTGTAGGGGTCGGGTAATGGTTTTAAGTGTGGTGTTGCGTATTTGGGTGACTGGTATTTGGTTCCCATCCCCGACAATAACTGATGTATTGAAATTATGTGAAAAACTCGAATTAGGGTTACCTGGTACGTTAGACAGGTGAGAAGTGGCCCCAGTGTCTATGATCCAGTTCACACCGCCGTTGGTATCCGGATATGTTGTTGTAGTGTACGCCGACTCATATGGCTCGAAGACCTTGTTGTAGTTGACTTGGGGCGGTTGGGGTCGCGGACCATGTTGAGGCGGAGGACGATACTGCGGCTGGTGATGCGGCTGGATATGCAGCGGACGCGGCTGGTTGTAGTGGGCGTTGTACTGCTGGTTTTGTCGGTTCTGGTAAGCCCATTGATCATGCGGCGTGGGCCATGGTCCATTAGGCGTCTAGTATGTGTTGGGATGACGCCCGAACTTTTAGTTGTTGCGACCACGTCCTCGTCCACAGCGACCTCCTCCTCCTCCTCCTCCTCCTCCTCTGTTGTTAATTCTTGCGGTTTGTTGCTGAGGCTGTGGAGGCTCCTGGTTCACGCTAGGCTCGGAGACAACAAGGGTCGCAGAGGACGAAGGGTTATCAGTAGGACTGGGCAAATAAACCATAACTGAAAAACCGAACCGAAACCGACCGAAAAAAAAGGAACCGAAACCGAAAAAACCCGAATGGATAGTAAATTTCAATATCCAAATAACCGAAACCGAACCCGAACCGAAACGAAAAATATGGATACCCGAAATATCTGAACATAAGTCAAAATTTTGAATATTTATTAGTGTTTTTTAATATTTGATATATTTTTAATGTTTAATTTTATTTTTTTGGATATGTAATATATTTTTAATGTTTTATTCTTAATTTTATGTTTTATTTATAAGAAGAATTTGAATATTTATTATTATATTTTAATATCTCATATATGTTTTAATTTTGAATATTAATTTTTTAATTTTAAAATTATTTTTTATATATTTAATATATTTTACGGATATCTGAAACCGAACCGAACCCGTAAGGAACCGAACCGAACCCGAACCAAAAAATAAAAATAACCGAATGGATCCTCTAAGGCTCAACTCGAATAACCTAAAACCGAATGGATACTAACCGAACCCGAACAGTTATCCGAACGCCCACCCCTAGTTATCAGCATGCACGACCGGGACTTGAACGTTAGCTTGGGCGAGAAGCCGAGTTTCTTCTAGCGCAAGCATGTTCCGGGCGACCTCGAAGCTTGGGAAATAGTCTTTGTGTCGTATCACATTATGAATGCGATCAAACTTAGCCCCAAGACCATTGAGGAGGTAGGTCACAAGGGTGTTGTTCGGTACGGGTGAGTCGAGGTTGGCGAGGAGATCGGCTATGGACTTGAGTTTTTGTGCGTAGGTTTGGATCGTCTAGTCGCCGATCTTGAGGGATCGAATCTCGGAGTCAAGCTGCAACACGTGAGCCTCCTTGTTGATGCGAAAGTGATTCTCGTTCCTTAGCCGTGTATTACACGCGGTTGTACCTTCAAGGGTTATGTCGAGAATGGGGTCTTTCACGGTGTTGTAGACCCAGTTCTTAACTAGAGCATCACGTTCAAGCCAATCATCAGTTTGAGGATCAGGAGGAGGAGTTCCATCAACATGAGAAAGGGTCTTAAACGCTCTACAATAGTTGAGAAAGAGTTTCTTCCATCTGTTATAGTTGTAAGCATCTAGGTCAAGGGTTACTGGGATGATTTGTTTGATCCCAGTAACACCAAAAGCTCTTGCTTGATCGTCGACCATAGTGGCGTTTAGAGAGAAGAAAAAGTGAGGTGAGCAAGTAGAAGAAGAGATGTAAAATAGAGAGAACACGTGAGGTTGTGTTCAAATAAGAGAAACCGTGAGGGTTAAGGAAGAAGAAGTTGAGAAGAGTATGTGGGAGATCACGTGAAAGAGAAGAAAAAAATTAGGTTTGGAGGTCTCATATGACGGCTCTTGATACCATGTTATTTAGTGTAATCCCCTGAGGGTTTTGTATATTCATGAGTCCTTTAAATAGGAACGTGATTACAAAATAATAGAGAATATTCTCTAGGTTAAAATTAGATTAATAAGAATATTCTAAAATAAAAAGGAATAGATTTTCTTATTCTTTCAATGTCATTATATTTCACGAGAACCATGACATTTCATTCTGTATTCGCCTTTAGATCAACATGAACAAAACTCTCCAACAAATTTACAAAAAACTTAAATAATCTTAACAACAAAAGTTAATTATTTATTAGATTCTCATAATTTTTTTTAATTTTAAAACTATTCTTTCCCCAAGAAATTTTCAAATATATTTAAAATTTTCTAATTAATTAAATAATAAATAATTATAAAATCTAAAATGCTATATTATTTGATTAAAATTTAATCTAAAATCGTTCTTATTTTATCCACATTAAGTCTAAAATCAAAAATGCTATATTTCCATTTATTGAATATAGTTCCTAGTAGAGTATAACACAATAGTACATATTCATTTAAAGGTAATACATAATCGTAGGTAGGTATGGATTTTTGGATATTCAGTTCCGTTTTGGGTAATATATATTTAGTTTCGATTATTTGGATATCTAACATTTGGAATCATACATATATTTTCTAGTATTTTAACTACCCATTAGTATCCAAAGTAACTAAATATCCATTAAAAAAATCTGAAATTAACAATTTTAACTAAATAGTGTTGTATATTTTAATTATTTTAGATATTTGAATTAAAATAATTAGTATTTTGTTATTTATAATTATAATTTTTTCCGATTTTTTGGGTTTATATAATTAATATTTTTTATTTTAAAATCTATAATTTTCAAATTTTAATTATTTTGGATTTTTCGGGTACCTATTCGGATTTTGGTTAAGTTTCGATTCGGTTCTTTAGGTAATGAAAATTCTAACGGTTCCAGATCAGTTTGATTTTGATTCGGTTTTCCGGTTTTGAGATATTTGACCACAACTATTCGTAGGGGTAAAAACAAAACATTAATTTCGTTCCAAAAATAGAACAACTAGAACATGGAATTCAGAGAAGACGTCCACATCTGATTTACCGCTTTTGAAACCGAGCTGAATTTCACATTTATAATCCTCAAGGGGGTTTGGAGGAACATTCCGTGATGAACATCGATCTCCCAAATTTGGAAGACACGAGGTTTCTGGGGTCGAAAGAGGATTGACTGGTGATGTCGACATCCCCTAATGATGAGGCAACTGTGAAACATCATGAAACGTTTATTTATAACTTCTCTACTGAACAGCGTATTGCGCTTTCACATCTTGAAACGCCAAATGCCTTGCTGGATTGTGCAATCCGTTCGGTGTGGTCTCTGAAAATCCTAATGAAGACGGAACATACGCCATTCTAATCTCCGACCACTACTTGTCTCCAAATTTTAATGTGATACGTCATATAGATATACTTCATTTACGTTTGTATTACGTGTAAAGGGTTAATAGAAATTAGGGAAAATTGGTCTTCGACTTTTGTGATATCTAGCATGTTTGTTCATGTTACTTCAACTTCAATCTCAACAAATACAAATAAAGTCTCCATCCGTGCTAGGTATGTCAACGATATATATTGTCATTTTTAAAATCTTTTTTCTAGTAGTTTATGACACAAGAGTATATATTTATTTATAATAACAGATATCAAAGTACAAACATGCATAAGTAAAAACAAAACATTGTTTTTGTTCCAAACATATGAAAATAATTATAGTTTTTTAAACTCCACTATAAATACATGAAAGTAACTTTATTTTTCACTAAAAAAATTACAAACCAACATTTTTTGAAAATGGAAGTTTAGAGACCACATCTCACATATTACATGAGAACATTCACTCAATATAAAATCTACAATTTTTAGGGGTTCAAATAATTGTACTATTAGATAATCATAATTTTTGTTATTGATTTTTTTTTAAAAAGAATTATGATAAAAGCCATGATAAACTTATCAAATGATTTGTCTTTTTTTCGTTAAAATATATTGTGTCTGATGTTCTTTGTACTAAAATTGTAAAGAATTATTTAGTTGAAAAGATTGGTTGTATAATTAAAACGCATATGATATATTCTTCGCAACTGTTTGATAATTGTGAGAATATATATATGTACGTAATATGCACACACTCATTATAATCAAATATTTGCAAATAATCTATATTATATATAATTTTTTTTTCGTCGACAAGCAAATAATCAATGTTCAAGAAATAGTTTTAGTTTTGAGGATTCCACTAAATTAATAATTAAATAGTCCGTCTTTCTCCGTTGCCTCTTTGGATTTTTCAATGAAATTCAACAACTTTGCTAGTTAATTGAATTAAAGTTTGAAGTAGAGTGAGTAGTCTTTTTTTCATTTTTGGGTTCAGACGAAAGATTATTCCATTTTCAGCTATAAAAATTCTTTACTCGTATCACATGTCATAACATTTTATGAGAGCCATGACATTTCATTATGTACTCGCCTTTAAATTATGATGAGCAAATCTCTCTGATAAATTTTCAAAAAACTTAAATAATCTTAACAACAAAAGTTAATTATTTATTAGATTCTCATAAATATATTTAATTTTAAACTATTCTTTCTCCTAGAAATTTTCAAAAATATTTAAATATTTATAATTAATTAAATAATAAATAATTATTAAAATCTAAAATGCTATATTATTTGATTAAAATATAAATTCTAAAATCGTTCTTATTTTATCCACACTAAATCTAAAATCTAAAATGCTATATTGTCATTTATTGAAAATAGTTCCTAGTAGAGTATAACACAATAGTACATATTCATTTAAAGGTAATACATATTCATAGGTAGGTATGAATTTTTGGGTATTCGGTTCGGTTTTAGATAATATATATTCGGTTTCAGTTATTTGGAATATCTAACATTTGGAATCGTACTTACATTTTCTAGTATTTTAACTACCCATTAGTATCCAAAGTAACTAAATACCCTTTAAAATATTTGAAAATAACAATTTTAACTAAATAGCGTTGCATATTTTAATTATTTTAGATATCTGAATTGAAAATAATTAATATTTTAGTTATTTATAATTATAAAATTTTCCGATTTTTTGGGTTTATATAATTTTAATACTTTTGATTTTAATAACTATAATTTTCAAATTTTAATTATTTTGGATTTTCGGGTACCTCTTCGGATTTTGGTTAAGTTTCCATTCGATTCTTTGGATAATGAAAATTTCAACGGTTCTAGATCGGTTTGGTTTTTCGATTTCGAGATATTTGACCACGACTACTCCTAAGGTTAAAAACAAAATATTAATTTCGTTGTAAAAATATATGAATATAATTACATTATTTATATAAACTTCCCTATAAATATACGAATATACCTTTAGGTGAAGTTATAAAGATCTCTACTTCTTCGTCACTTCACCGAGCTCTTCAAATGTAGAAATCTGCAAAGCTCGAAGAAGATAGTCTCTGCATGTAGAAGACGAATAGGCTAATCTCCAAGCAAAGAGAAAGGGCTCTTGGGCCTATACCAACTCAAAGAAAAGGCCCACAACTTTAAATATCCAGCAACACAAAGTTTCTCTTAGAACAAACAAAGGCCCAAAACCCAATTCAAATCATCTCCAAGTCTTCAACGGCTTCTCCACCATCAACGACTCCCTGCAAATGATCAGAAAAAGCAAAGTACTATCATAAATGAATTCAAAGGGCTGCAACTCAGTCAAAGACAAAACCTCAAGAAAACCCTAATTCCAAAGTTCTATATATATAGAACAAAGAGAGATTAGCCAATTTTGGCATTTCTACACAACTATTTGTCAATTATAACACTTTTCAATATGTTGACACTTTCTTTTTGGTTTCACGTTTAAGATTTTGTTTGTGAGGACAGATTTGCCCTTAATGAGAGTGAACAAAAGTTGTTGCTCAACCATTCTTAACCCTTCGATCAAAGTTAGTTTTTTTCAATCTAATGGTTGCGAGTCATCTGGTTCGTTCTCGTTATCTGCCAAGCAAAAGAGGATCATCGATTCTTGTAGCTGGTTTAGGCGTTTATCCAGTGGAGAGGAGGATGATCCATTTTCTATTACCTGTTGGGTATACATATTGTGGATATTTCTTAGAGCTGTGCGTTATCGTAAAGGTGGAAGACCTAAAAATACTTCAGTTTTTCTTTCCGCCGAGGAAGAAAGATGCATAATTGAAGACAAAATAATAAGGGTTTTGGTTGTGCGTGGTCTGTTATTCAGAGGTATGGATGTCTGTATATGTAATTTTGTCAGTAATAATGCTATTTTTCTGGTTTCTTCTTTCCATTTTCAAAAATATTTATGCAATCATCGTTCACGCAGGTTGTTAATGGAGAAGGTATGTTGTGTAATTTTCGGCAAGTGGGAATGTGGTGTAAACGGAGTTTGGAATTTGAATTCAATGAATAAGCCGCACCGAATTTGAAAAGCCGGATTTCAGTATTAAAAATTCTTGAATGGAAGACCGATTGTAGCAGACAAATTAGACGATTTGAAACGGGTAGATTTACCCGAATCCCAAATCTTAGAAAATACCGAATTCTATATCAGAATAGAGTCACTGATAAGGATTACTAAATTCAACTTATTTGTTTATGAAACCTTTTTAGAAGTCTTAATTTCCCTAATATCACAAGTGTTATCTAGTTTCTTAATTTGTTAAGAACATATATATTAGAACTCTTTTTGTAGTGGGAGATTATGTTGTCTTACAGAAATAGATGTTAAGAAAGTTAACTATTTTGGTTTTAGGCGGATAATCCTTTTTTCCCCAAATTAACTTACTTTGAAACCCTAATTGTCAGATTCCGAACGCAATTAGGGGGAATTGTTGACTCGAAAAAACGATTGTGAAGCCGAACACGGTATATGTACATAAAATACAAAATAAACTCTATAATGAACGAAAGGATGCATCTACAAGAATGTAACAATAATTATACGGAACGGAATTCGGATGTAATAATGGTTTTAGTAAATGTGAATTTGAATTCAATGAATAAGCCACACCGAATTTCAAAAGCCGGATTTGAGTATAAAAAATTCTTGAATATGGAAGACCGAGCAGAAAAAATAGACGATTTGAAACGGGAAGATTTACCCGAATTCCAAATCTTAGAAAATACCGAATTCTATATCAGAATAGAGTCACTGATAAGGATTACTAAATTCACCTTATTTGTTTCTTAAACCTTTTTAGAAGTCTTAATTTTCCTAATATCACAAGTGTTATCTAGTTTATTAATTTGTTAAGAAGATATATATTAGAACTCTTTTTCTAGTGGGAGATTAGGTTGTCTTACAGAAATAGGTCTTAAGAAAGTTAACTATTTTGGTTTTAGGCGGATAATCCTTTTTCCCCCAAATTAACTTACTTTGAAACCCTAATTGTCAGATTCCGAACGAAAATTTGGGGAAATGTTGAGTCGAAAAAACGATTGTGAAGCCGAACACGATATATGCACCATGAAACACCGATTTCAAAACCAACATTTAATAAACATGAAAAAAAAGCACACATGACAAAGTGAGTGCGGAGAGTTGGAGAAAAAATGGTGTGAGAGACATACCGGCCATGTCTATGGTGCATGCGTGAAGACGAAGGAGTTGTATTGATGATTTGGTGAGGGTAAAGGTAAGAATCGTAGAAGATTGTTTTGGAGAGATGTCGTGAGAGAATGTGAGAACTGAAGTAGGAAAGAGACAACCAAATTTTTTTTTGTAATTTGAGTATTTTTAAATTGTGACAGTTTGTTTTTTGGAAAGTAACTGTTTCTTCATCGGTTTATTTGTGTGATAAAATAAATTTTTAAACCATTGTGTTTTGGTTGTTAAATTAGCATCCCATAAACCATTTTGAAACTAATTTTGGGATGATTTCAGTATAACCGGGTTGAGTGTACCCGATGTTTTGGGATGATTTCAGTATAATCGAGTAAATTTTTAAACCCTTGTGTTTTGGTTGTTAAATTAGTATCCTAATATCGTAATTATAATTACTAATTCAAGAATAAATAACATTTGCATGAGCTCTAGAATTTAAGTACTTATACAATTTTTTTAAGTAATGATATTATTGTTTTCCGAATGCGGTTGTCCCGAATTTGGTCGAACCGGTAAAAGTACCCTCGAATTTCATAGTGGGTAAGAGTGTATTATGATAATGTTAACCGAATTCAAGAATAAATAACATTTGGGTTGTTACCATGAGAGGCCGATTTTGGGGTTAGTGTTATTATTAGAATTCAAGTAATGATACAGTAAATTCAAGTAACGATACAATTTTTCTCGGAATGCGGTTGTAACGAATTTGGTCGTACCGGTCACAGTACCGGTGAATGTAAACCGAATTTAAGTAAGCGAGAATGCAAATCAAATTCAGAGTGGGTAAGAGTTGATTCTGTTAATGAAAATCGAATTTAAGTAAATGGAAAGCAAATTCAGTTTTAATCAGCAGTTGTAGGCTTACATGAAAAACCGAATTTAGGGTTGGTATTCATTGTAAAAGCTCGCTGAATTCAGGTAAAGATACAATTCTTCTAAGAGAACGAATTTGAAAGTAGAATTCATAATGGGTGGATTGAGAAGGTAGATGAAGTTTTGACATCAGGTGAAGAAAAAAAGAAAGAGCAACGACAACGTGTAGACAATAAGTAGAGTAAAGAAGGCAATCTTAATTTGATAAGAACAAGCTAGCCGAAGTTCAACCAACTTGCCCTCCAAAAAAGATTTGTTAAGCTCAATATCTTGAATAATAAGACGTTGTGATTCAGCAGACTGTACATTGATATCCTCAATCTCTTCTAAGATACCCTCGTCAATCCATTTGAAGAGGTGATCATCATTTTGTAGCTAAAAAAAAGGACATGTTAAAGAATGCGATAAGTTTGATTCAAAAGAGTGTTCCAATGTACCTTGTTCGCAGATGCGTATGTACATCTAAAGTACCGCCTGTAGGGGTTTTGCTCTGATTTGGAGGTTTTCGACAAAATTTTTTGACCACACCAACAATGCGCTGGAATTCCGGAAGGACGAAGACGTCTACGTGATTGAGAGGTCCCGCTTGAAGATGAGTTAATCATGTTTTCCTATAACAGGTAACAATGGTAGTGAACAATGTTACTTTTTCTTAGAGTGAAGATGAAAATACTGAGATTATGTAGTGATAGCAATCCGTAACAGACATCAATGGTAGTGAACAACGGTAGTCATATTTGGTATTTTAAAAGTAGAATTTATAACAACTGATAGCAATTCGCATTAGAGAACAATGGTAGTGAACAATGATACTCAGATTTGGAATTAAAAAGATGAAATTTGGGGGAAAAAATACAGGTTGTTTCTGGAAAACATGAATAGCTTACAAACAGAATGACATTTAGTGAGATTTCTAGATTTTTCTGGTTAATATAAGTTGTATGGTGAATTAAAGCTAACAACGATGGGAGAATCTCACATAACAAATTGCGATGAATTGAGATCCACAAAAAGTACTGTTTTTTGGTCCACAAAACTACGATGTGTGAGAGAAATACTAAACGTGAATCAAGATGGATCACAGAATTATGAGCTTCTCTGAGAAAGTAAAAGACATAGCTGAGATGAAGTCAGATTACCGGCGAAGACAAATTAGGCGCGGTCGACACAGAAAATTGTGGCCTGCAATCGTCGATGAGGAAGCTGAGGAATTAGATGCTCTGGGCAAGATGGGAAAAAGTGAAAAACCAGATGGAGAACTATGGATATTATATCTAGGGTTTGAAATCGAAGAATTGGAAGATAATAGAGAGATTCGAAGTGAGAGGAAAGAGGTGTTATTCTTGACAATTAGTTAGCATTTTTCAGACTGATCAGTTTCGTTAGGAATACCAGTTAGGAGGACCAATGCGTCTTTTCTCTTGGGCGAAAGTGATACAATATTGAGAAGTGTTATTCTTGACAATTAGTTTGATAAAAGTGTCATCAGAGACAAAATGTTCTAGAACAAACCAGTCAATGCAATCGATAGTGAAAATTCAATGTACTGAACAACATAAAAATAAAAGTTTTACTTATCTTCTTCAACCTCCTTTCCTTTGTTTCTTCTTAATCTCTTCAGAAGTCACTAAAAAAAATAAAAAAATAGAACAACACAACTAGAACATGGAAATTCAGTGAAGAAGTCCACAACTGATTTACGCTTTCAAAGCCGAGTTTCCTTTTCTATTTTTTTACAATAATTTTGTTTTCAAAACAGTTTATTTCTTCTTTTAGAAAATTTTTTTTCTTCTCCCGTAGACTATAAATTTAGAAGATCTCAAAAGTTTTCACCTTAACTCAAATTTCAATTGAGAAATAAAGGAGTTGACAAAAAAAAAAAATTGAGAAATAAAGGTTTGTTTATGCTTTTAGATCTGATTGTTTCTATAATATTGTGATGGTATTTGCTATGTTTTTTGTTTTCTTTTTTTACGGATGATTGTTTTCTTTCCTGTAAATCTCTAATATTTAAAGATTTTTCATCTCAGATCTGATTTTGGAGTCTCAAGCTCTATTGCAAAAAATCTTCTCTTTGAACTCTCAAATTTTCATCTCTCAAAAGACTTAAGCTCCAGGTAATATATTAATGCTTTGAACATGATTTGAACTAATGATTTCACTATCTCTGTAAAATAGTTAAACCGAGAAGAACAAAATCTAATGATTATCTATAAATTGCTCAGGTTCATCTGAAAAAAATTATTAGCAATCTCTCTTGGCCTCTAATTTTTGTTTAATAGCTTGGAATTTAGAATTCTTTTAGGTAAGAGCTTCAATTAGTGTATGATATCTTTAATATTTGTTCTCTAGTTGCTCTTCTTTTTTTTTGGTTCATATTTATGATTAATTGCTTCTAGTTTGGTTTTGTCGATATATAGATTTTTGATTAGTTTATTTAGATTAACTGTTAATTTATTTAGAATTTCGAAGCTTTTGCTGATTGCAACCATAGCTTTACAGCACAATCATTACAAATAAATTTTAAATTAACAACTTTACTAATTTTTAAAATATATAGTCTCTAACTGTATGTGTCTTTTTCATAATTGTATTTTTAATATATACTGAATAAAATAAATAATAGATCATAGTTACCGTTTAAAACTATTTTAATATCAAAAATATTTTTTTTATATTTTTATATATTTCTCATTAAATTTAATTTTAATTTTTTGAAAAATTATTTTAGGTAGAAAATACCTCGAAATAACAATAGAAAACATGGTCCATAAAACATAAAAAGAAAAAAAAGGAAGAAAGATGAATTGATTAAGTCTCTGGCTAACGACATATTTAAGTATGATAAGAACTAAAGCTTCTAATATTGATGATAGCTTTTAATATTGATGATAGCGTCGAAGATGAGATAAAAGAACATGATAATGAAAACAATGCTTTTGAGAATCTCGGGAATGATGGTTTTGAGGATTATGAGAATGATGTTCAGAAGTAATTTGATGATACAAATGAGCAACATGAAACTCTTGATATAGAAGAAGAAATAAATTAAGATGACAACAAAGAATTTGAAGAGATCTAAACTAACCATGAGTTTGTGGATTTTAAAGATTTAGGAACTTAGAGAAAGATTAGACAAAGTACAAGAGATTTTTTGGTTGAAAAGGATCCCTCCTCACACTTTTCTTTCACTTGAGTGTATGTTTGCTCTAGGAAAGAGTTCCAAACCTCTAGCACGTATGATGGTTGATTCTCCATTACTTCCCATTCTTGTTTACAAAAGTAAAGTATTGGAGAGTTTCATACCTAGTTCGGATGGAGACTGCATTTGCATTTGTTGAGATTGAAGTAACATCAACAAACGTGTTAGACATCACAGAAGTCGAAGACCAATTCCCCCAATTTCCATTAACCATTTAGACGTAATACAAACGTAAATGAGGTATATCCATATGACGTATCACATTAAAATTTGGAGACAAGTAGTGGTCGTTAACATGAAGACGGAACGTACGCCATTCTAATCTCTGACCACTACTTGCCTCCAAATTTTAATGTGATACGTCATATAGATATACCCCATTTACGTTTCTATTACACCCAAATGGTTAATGGAAATTAAGGGAATTGGTCTTGTCTGGCACTTTTGCTGGTGTTACTTCAGTCTCAACAAATGCAAATGTAGTCTCCATCCGAACTAGGTATGAAACTCTCCAATACTTTACTTTTGCAAACCAAGAGTGGGAAGTAATGGAGAATCAACCATCATAATGCCAGAGGTTTGGAATCCTTTCCCAAGGCAAACATACAATCAAGTAAAAGTAAAGTTGGAAGTCCCTTGATAAGTATGTTTTTACTCGGTTCACTATTGGTTAGTGAGGAGTGAAAGCTACTAGTCAATGTAGTATGAGGGTTTATGACCCGTGGTTTATCGAACCAAAATCGGGGTTAATTACGCACTAGATCTATATAGAGATTGCTAAGTCTTGGTAATTGAAAATGGTTTGTTTGTCACTAACAAGTACCATACTATAAAGCAAAGATGATCTACTAAT
>OVAO01001170.1:0-15617 GCA_900406285.1 Biscutella auriculata
TTATATTTTCTATTATAAAATCCCGCACATGGTGCGGGTCAAAAAATCTAGTTTCTTAATATGTTTCAAAATGTGCGAAATCTTTTTAGAAGTACAGGTTTATGTTTTCAGTCCAGCTGTCAAAATATCTCTATTTTCAGTAAGTTTTTCATAAGGGACAGGTTCGTCACAAATTTGACTATCTGGACCCAATTATAGGTTTAAAGCCCAATCTGGACCCATTTATATGTTAAAAGTCCAATATTGACCTATTTATTATCTCTATTTTCAGTTTTTTTTTTCACGCAAATGAGGAAAGTATTAAAATGTGCCCAAACACTAATGTTTATAACAGAGATACATAAATAGAGACCGTGATTAAAACAAATTCTCATGAATTAAGTCAGTGATAAACGATAATTTTAGAAACAAATCAACAATTACGGATACAACGTGAGACGAACACCTGCAGTTAATAAACTGAGATGAGGGATGGGAAGATGGAGACGGATGCTGAGAAGAATCACGCAACTGCCGATTATTGAGAGAGTCTTGAACGTCTAAGACTATTAGATTTTCTTCCACTCGAGCTAGAGAATTGATCCGATGAGTAACCAAAGACAGAAACAGATCTCTGGAAACTTCGGAGGATAACACCTTTTTTATCTGAGATAAGTTTCCGAGGTACGAAAGAAACTCCGCTTGTAGAACCGACGCTGCCAGAAAGCAGAGAGGAACCACCTCTACAACTACTACAACCCCAAACCAGCCAAAAATAGAACCCAAAAGCGATCTATGACCGACTCCGGATACCCGAGCAACCAATCGAGAAAGCAAAGAGCGAGTCCAAAAAACAGGTTGCAACTAACTAAAACAGAGCAAACTAAAAACACCAAACAAGACACAATCTAAGCCAAAGCCAAAATCCATCTCAGATCTAGAAAGCCACAACAGACTAGCAAAGCAACAACACCAAATCCACACTAAACCACAAGACCAAACCCCTCAACCCTACTGATCACACTAGAAACAAACACATTTCTTCCCCACAACAAGTGAGGACAAGCAAAACGAGGACAATGAAGGAAGAACGGAGACCTGATGGGGAGCACCGAGATTCGGAGCGAGTGCCGGAAGAGGGGAGCCACGATGACGGTGAACGATAAGATCGGATCTGAGCCACGACGAAGAGAGATCTGTTGGAGCCAAAAGCCGAACGCAAAAATAAGGGAGGAAGAGGGAAGACTAACCTAGAGAAGATGATCCACGATAGAGCTATACAGAAATTCTAGCCGTTGAGCGAGGAGAGAGACAAACTTAACTGCAACGACTAAGGTTTACAAGGATCGCTGGTCGAGAGGACGATCCTAGACTCTATTTCAATTTTGTTTCTACTTTTTCAATTTAATTTCAGTTCATCATATTTATCCACAAACCACAAAGATGAATTATAAAATATACGTGTGTCGAGCACATCATAGCCCAGCGGTTAAAATCGCTGTTGCCGTGCTCGACACCCGGTCTTCGAATCCCAGTGAAGATGAAGCTGCTTTAATAAGGCGAGTGAGACCCGCCTTGTGGCCCACATATGGCGAGTGGGACCCGCCTGTGATTCATATTTTATAATATATATATATATATACGTGTAATCTTTTTCTGTTTGGAACAAAATATTTCCTGTGAGAAGGCAAAATAACCGAACTCAGCCAGAAGGTCAAAGACCAACTCGTTAAGGCTGAACAAAACAAAAACAAATTAATATAAACTATTTCAAGAAAAATATAAATATATATGTCAAGGCATAAAACGTGGAATGCAAATCAAAATATAACGAACATATTTAAACAATTATTATTTCTGCTTGGATTTGACTCCAACCAAATTATCTTATATATAATGAGAGGATGAGGTGACTTGACATTAAAAAGTTAATTAAAATTTTTGTGAAATAAGAGATTTGAACTCTTGACATCAAAGGCAATAACTATGATTTCAATCAATTGATCTACGTCAACCTTTTGATAAAATGAGAAATACATTAAATAATATATCAATTGTGTGATTCTGTTAAATCATATTGGTTAGTCCGATTATCGGGTGACTGAAAAATATGCAGAATCAAATCTATTAAAATCAAAATTGACATAAATATTTGAAATTTTGATAAAAATGATTAAAAAATATTTAAGTAAAATTGAAATTTATTTTTGTATATACTATTGAAGTCGGAATTTAATTTTAGGGTATAAAAAAATAATAAATATTAGTTAGTATAAAAATTCTAAAAATATTTTTGTACTTATCGAAAAAGAGTCGGTCAACATTTTAAACAAACACGGATAAAATCAGTTTCAATACAAATTTAAAAGTCTCATGTATGTTAAATGAAAATATATAGTTATCATTCATAACCCAAGAAAAATGTAAAATAAAAATATATAATAGACAAAATATTAAAGTATATCAAAAAGATAGTAAAGTGTAACATATATAGAGAATAATAATACAAAATGGAGAGAAATAAAATGAAAATATAATATATAATAGATGATATTTATGAAACTAAAAACTCAAAATAAAATGAAAGTTAAAATTATTTTAATATTCAAAATTTGATAATTAATATGACACTGAAGAAAATATAAATATATGAAATTAATATATAAGATTATTATGATCATAACATAATATTTATAAATTAATACATAAGAAAATATTGATAATCAAATTATATGTATTAAAACATTTTACATCAATTTTTAAATAAATAGTTTATAAAACGAAGGTCCGCGTATATCACGTGGCTTCTCTCCTAGACCCCTAACTTTACCGTATCACTGACCAATCTTGTTCACGCATTGAAAAAAACTCCCTAAAAGTAAGTATAGTTTTTGGCTCATCATCATGAATGATTAGTATATTTTACTTTTACCATGAACAAATCAGTCGCTACATTAGAGAGTATGTAGATTTCAAAACAAACATTAAAGAAATCGAATTTGATTCATGTAGGACATTTATAAACTTTTAGGATACCATAAAATTTATAGATTTAAAATGTAAAAAATAAAACTAAACTATATAGGATAATGTATATAAAATAACAAAAAAATAATTAAAATACAACATAAAATAATTTAGAAAATATACTCTAATATCTATAATGGACACGAGTTGCTTTACTCAAATATCAATTGGTTTCTTTAGTTGGAAATTCATGTTTTCTTAATTGGTTTCATTTGTATTGTCTTCTTGGTTTTGATATTTTATCTTGATTTGTTGTCTTCTTTTATCTTTTGTCAAAATTTCAGATGTTTTATTTGTTTACTCACATGCTCTTCTCATTTATTTATTTATTTACAAGAACAATACTTTATCTTTTTACAAGGTGGAAATATTTTTAAAAATGTTTTTATAACTGCAACAACCACTCAAAGACTTCAGATATACATTTTAAGAAAAAAGTGAACCTTGCATTGCCCTATTATAAAAACTAGGTTAAGATTTGGGTTATGCCCGAATTTTATTGTTATTATCAAATAATTTGTTAAAAATTTTAATTAATAAAATGTATTTATTGTTTTTAAATATTTATCTTTATATACAATATTCAAATGACTTTTAAAAGATTTTGGATTCGAAAAAAAAGTTTTAAACTTTACAATGATATAAGAGATAATCATTATAGTAGCCACTAAATATTGTTTGAACAACCAACATTTTAAAAGATTCTTTAAAATATACCATTTTGCATTCAATGTTTCTTTTAAATATATGAAAGTTAATTTAAAAATTTAAAGTATAGTTTTAAAATAAATATTGTTTACAACACAAATAATTTAAAAAAAACTTAATTATATATATATATATATTTTAGTAACTCAATTAATATATTAGATAATTAAAATAAAAAATATGGACTTTAATGTTTCTTTTTAATATGTAAGAAGAATCATTCTTAAACCAACTCCAACGGTAGTATTTAACCGATTGGGTTGGGTTTCAGAACCAGAAAATTAAATGAGAAAGAAAAGAAATAGAGTGAACCACATCTGGTTTTAGAGATTTCAGAAACGAATCAGAACTGCCACGTGTCGGGTTCTGATTCGTTCCTGAAATCTCAGAACCAAAACGCATAGCATCAATTATTTTGGCTGTCATTTGCGCGAGGTCGAGAAAAAAAGGCAGAGAGGGCGATTCAAGGGCGATTGAGTCGAGAAATCGCGGCGAGCCGTCTAACATCGTCGGCAATGACGAAGGAGGCTTGTTTATCGGCGAAGCTAGCATCGCGAGGCAGAAGGGTGACGTTACAGGGTTTCGAAAACCCTAAAATCGAAAAGGGAATTCGAAACCCTAAAATCGATTTGGGGCTTTTCACATCGAAGGTTTGTTTCTTCCTTTTCCTTGGTTTAATGACATATTTAGTCTATTTGGAGTTAATTTCGAGTTTGATTTCACGTTGATTTTGGTCGATTGATATATGTGTAGTTGGTTGATTTCGGTCGATTGATTTGGTTGATTTCGGTCGATTGATATATGTGTATTTGGTTGATTTCGCGTTGATTCCATAGTATTGTCTTGTTAATCGTTATTCTGCAAATAAAAACGAACTGGTTTTGATTGTATATGTGTTGATGTGGAGTATAATTTCAGTTCTTGTCTATGCGAGTTAATTATATATATGGTTGAGATCCTATAACGTTTAGTTTCTGTTATTGTCTACGCTTGTTGATTCCATGTATATGCTTGGTGATGACGATTTGATTTGCAGTTAATTGTAATAGTATTTGGTTAATTCTAAGTTCTAATTGGATTTTGTATGTTGTGTGCAAGTTAAAAGACAACTAAATCGCAATGGAAGACGAGAAGAGATGTGGAGATCCAATAGAGATAAGTTTCTGTCTTTCTCTTTTATCTTTGATGGTAAAACTGTTAACTTGGATGAGTAGTTGTTTGGATGAGTTAAATGCCTATGATGAGTTAAATCTGTAGTAGTTGTTTGATGTCATGTCTAGGAGAGTTAGTAATGTTAAGTAGTAGTCTTTAATGGAGCACCTTATTAATGACAATGTTTTATTGTTATCATTGTACTTGTAGGTGGAATAAATGGAGCAGTTTAGCACTATGTTTTGGAGCAGTCGAAGTACAAAAGCGAAGAAAAATTGATATCATTGCATCCTACATAAATTCTGGTAAGTTAAATATATATGTAAATATATGAATCATTTCTAAATATATATGTAATGATTACTGTATAGTTGGTAGTTTGGTAGATAGTGTCATTGATTGTCAAACGAGTTCATAGATTGTCAAACTAGTTGATTGATATAGTTTGATTGATATAGTTTGAATGATATAGTTTGTTTAACGAGTTCATTGATTGTCTAACACACTCTACCCAACCAACCTTATCAAATCACATTAATAAGAAAACTTAATAGGTTTTTCTATAAAAACCAACTAATGAAAATCACTATAATCACTCTTAAATTTCTGGTTCGTCATCGGCCTTCTTTCAAGAAAAACTCTGTTTTTCTTGATCTTCCTCTTGTTCTATTTTCTTCAAATGGATCAATTCCAATGATCCTAAATCATTATCTTTCTCTCTTCTATAACAGTTTGAAATCATCAATCTCTTTCTTTCTAATGGATCCATTAACTAACTCATCAATGGATTCATGTTTTCATTCCCCTAATTTTATGGATTTGTTAGAAAGCCAAAATGAAAATCATATGTGTCACGGCTATGTAAACCCAATTGTGGAACTTGGTTCATCCCAAGTCCCACAATTTAACGAGTCTAGATGTGAAGAGGTTAGAGATGGGAGGAAGAAATGGTTGCCTACGGAAGACATTGTCTTGTGTAGTGCATGGTTAAACACGAGCAAAGATGCCGTGATTGCCAATGAACAAAAGCAAGTAGCTTTTTGGTCACACGTTTTTGCTTATTACGTTGCTTCACCAAAGGTGAAAGGATTTCCAAAATGCGATGCCGGAACTTGCAAACAGCGTTGGCATAGGATCAACGACCAAGTTAGCAAGTTCGTAGGCTGTTATGAGACTGCTAAAAGACAGCAAAAAGAGTGGGGAGAACGACGAAGATGTTCTAGGTTTAGCTTACAACATATTTGTTCAAGATCACAAGCAAAAATTCACATTGGCACACGCTTGGATCGAACTTAAAAACGATCAGAAGTGGTGTCTTTTTTTGGCTAACAGTGGGGTTAAGAGTGGGAATAGTTCAAAAAAACGAAAATTCGATGATCCATTCACTTCATCGAACAATACGATGGGGTGTGATGAACAACAATCAAGGCCCGAGGGGGTTAAGGCGGCCAAGCGGAAAGGGAAAGAGAAACCTAAAGTTTCTAACTCTAATTCGGATTTCGAAATAGAAAACGCTTGGAAGTTTAAAGAAAAAGACAATCTCATGAAAGAGAAGTTGTCTAAACTATCAATTCTTCAAAGTCTAATTGATAAATCACAAAAGGAACCATTAGATGATATGGAAAAATCCTTTAAAAAAATGCTTATAAAAGAAGTGCTTGTCTGAAATTAGGTTTGTGATTGATATTGTTTTTTTGAGTTATTGATTCTTTTATTGATTCATGTTATTGATTATTTTAATGATTCATGATAGGATTCATGTTAATGACTCTGTTTATTATTCTACTTTTGAGTCTTCTTAATGATTATGTGCATGATTCATGTTAATGATTATGTGTCTCATTCTGTTTTTGATTCTTCTTAATGATTTTGTGCATGGTTCATGTTAATGATTATGTATCTCATTCTGTTAATGATTTTGTTTTTGATTCCTCTTATTGATTCATGATAGTGTTTAATGTTATTGATTATGTTTTGTATTGATTCTGTTTTTTAGTTATTGATTTTGTTTTTGATTCAGTTAACAATTCTGATTTTGAATCATGTTTTGCAGGTGAAGTGAGGTCACGGATGTAGGTGAAGTGACGATGAAGTATTTTGAAGATGAAGCGAGGTCACAAATGTATCTCTGTTTGAAGTTGAAGTGAGGTCACAGATGTAGCTGTTTTCTCTGTTTTGTATTTTGTAGTTATTGATTCAAGTGTCACGGGTAGTAGCTAATTATATTTTGTATTATGTGTCACGTGTAGTCCTAGTTTGAGTCAAGTGTCACGGACACATTGTATGTTGTCTCCCATTTCTCTATATAATGAAAACCAAAGTTTGTATATTATCAAAACCAAAGTTTCTATCTTTCATTTCTTTGCTCAAACAACTTCTTCTTAAATCATAAACAAAGTTTCTATCTCTCAAATCTCATTTCTTAACTCTAAACCAAAGCTTCTTCTCCTTTAATCAAAACCAAAGTTTTTTAATCAACTTTTTATGGCTTCCAGTTCAGGTTCTCATGATCCTTTTGAGTTTGATGTTTATTTCAACCAATTAATCGAAGATAGGTTTGATGATATTATTAACCCTGATCAACGTCCCCGGGAAAAGAAAAAGCGCCAATATATTGAAAGAGATCAGGAGCAAGGTCATGCACGCTTATGGAACGACTATTTTAGTGAAGAACCAATATATCCGCCTACTATATTCCGACGACGGTTTAGAATGAACAAGACGTTGTTCATGAAAATTGTGGATCGTCTATCTAATGAAGTGTTATTTTTTCAACAACGAAGAGATGCTACCTGAAGATTCGGGCTCTCAGCAATACAAAAGTGTATTGCGGCTATGCGTATTCTGGCTTATGGGTGTGCGGGAGATATGGTAGACGAATATATCCGGCTTGGGGAATCAACTGCTCTTTCGTGTTTGGAGAATTTTGTGGAAGGAATCATTAATTTGTTCGGGGATAAGTATTTAAGAAGACCGACGCCCGATGATTTTGAACGTCTACTACAAGTTGGTGAGGCACGTGGGTTTCCCGGGATGATAGGGAGCATAGATTGTATGCATTGGGAGTGGAAGAATTATCCCACCGCTTGGAAGGGACAATATACCCGTGGTTCCGGAAAACCAACGATAGTTCTAGAAGTCGTTGCTTCGTTTGACCTATGGATCTGGCACGCTTTTTCGGTCCCCCAGGTACTTTAAATGATATTAATGTCCTAGAAAGATCACCGGTTTTTGATGATGTTTTACATGGTCGTGCACCGAAAATTAATTACTCGGTAAATGAGCACGACTATGACTTGGCCTACTATCTGACCAACGGTATTTATCCAAAATGGGCAACATTTATCCAATCGATTTCTCTACCTCAAGATCCTAAAGCTTCGTTATTCGCTCAAACTCAAGAATCGGTTCGAAAAGATGTTGAAAGGGCTTTCGGAGTTTTGCAAGCTCGGTTCGCCATCGTTAAAAATCCAGCTCTTTATTGGGATAAAGTCAAGATCGGGAAAATAATGAGAGCATGTATCATACTCCACAATATGATAGTTGAAGACGAACGCTCTGGATACACTCAATATAATTTATCTGAATTCAATGAAGAATGCGGTAATGCACATGTGGATTATACGTATTCAACGGATATGCCTTCAAATCTCACAAATATGATGGTCAATCGAAGTCACGTTCGAAATCGAATTAAACATGACCAGCTGAAAACAGACTTGGTCGAGAATATATGGCAAAAATTCGGCTCAAATTATTATCAAAATTTATAATTTTTTTTAATATGTCTTTAATATTTATCTTTTAATAATGTGTTTAATATTACTAATGTTAATGAAATTATTATTAATGTTAATGTTTTATTATTAATTTTTAATTATTTTTTTTCTTAAGATACTTATATTTAAGAACTTACCATTGGATCATGTTTCTTTAATTTTTTAGGGGATGCTCTTAGTCTTTTGTGTATGCTTGGTTCTTAAGTTAGGTTGTACTCTAAATTCTCCCAACTTTAATATTTCATTTTCTCTATCTACTTAACTTTTTGGTTCACTAATTTGTTAGGTACGGTTATAAACTTATAATCAATGTATACTTGTACACCAACGAACAATGATTATTCTAACCAAATATACTAGCATTTACAAAATATTACAAGACAAATGAACGTAGAACAACGAATAGATATATATTTTTTAAAGACGTTGTTGGTAAATGTTTTGAAAATTACTGTGGTGGTGAACGTAATGTGATCTCTTGAATATATCCTAATCGAATATATGAAAGATCTCAATATGACTTGAAACACACTAACCTTTGTTTTGTCTTGATGCAACTAATCAACAAGGCAGCAAAGAGAAAACGCTCCAAGGACAATAAATTTATTGTTTAGGGCCTGTTCGTTTGTGTATCCAGATCCAACATCTAAATGCAAACGCATGAGATGTTGTTCGTTTGATCCTTTTTTATTTACATCTAAATGTTGCATCTGGATGCAAAAATGTTAAACATCTCAAATTTCTAGATATTTGAGATGTTGTAGAATGTAGCATCTGGATGCTGCATCTGCATCTCAAATTTTTTAAAATCAAGTTTTCTAAAAAAAACGTGGGATTAGGGCTTTCCGGAAAAAATTGCGGAATTGTGACTTTTGGGAAAAACGCGAGATCCCCCGAAAAGCCGCAATCTTGCATTTTTCCCGAAAAGCCTCAATCCCGCGTTTTTTCCTGAAAAGCTGCGATCCCTCGTTTTTCCTAAAAAGTCGTAATCCTGTGTTTTTCCGGAAAAACCGCAATCCCGCGTTTTTCTCAAAAAGCCGCAATTCCGCGTTTTTCCCGAAATGCCGCAATCCCGCGTTTTTCCCGAAATGCCGCAATCCCGCGTTTTTCCTGAAAAGCTGCAATCCCGCGTTTTTCCCGAAAAGAATCAATTTCGCGTTTCTCCCGAAAAGCCGCGATCCTTTGTTTTTCCCAAAAAGTCGTAATCCTGTGTTATTTCCCGAAAATCCACAATCATGCGTTTTTCCTGAAAATCCGCAATCCCGCGTTTTACTCGAAAAGCCGCAATCTCGCATTTTTCCGGAAAAGTCGCAATCTTGCGTTTGTCCCGAAAAGTCGCAATCCTGCATTTTTCACGAAAAGCTACAATCCCGCATTTTTTTCCGAAAACGTATTTGGAATAATGAAATCTTAGTTTTATAGAAAAATGATTTTTTTGAAAGCCGTTTAATTATGTTTTTCCCGAAAACGTATAATCATTTTTTTTTTTGAAAACGTGAAATTACTTTTTTGTGTTTAATGAAAAATTGAATTTATAGCAACTAGATACTAGATGCAGATACAAAAACGAACAACATAGGATACAACATCCAGATGCAACATTCAGATGTTGAATACAGATAGAAAAACGAACAACATCTAGATGCAACATCTAGATACAACATCTAGATACAACATCTAGATGCAACATCCAGATGTTGGATGCAGATGCTGAATGCAGATTCAGAAACGAACAAGACCTTAGATAAACAAAAAAGAATGGTTCAATCACTTGTATTAACCATGTGATCAAAAACTGAACCGATTGTACTTAATCGAACCCTTTTTAGGTTTTAGTATGAAATTTGTTCAGTAATAAATATCGATCGGAGAGTTAAAATTAGATTCAGATGCCAATTTAGTTTGGTTTAATTGGATTAATCAAATTAAACTCATTTTCATAAAATAAATCAAAATTCTTATAAAATTTGATAATAGAATGAATTCAACAAAGAATCAAACCAAATAAAAATTTGTTTGGTTCTTGACCCAATAATATTTACATCATTTTAAAAAAAATCTGCTTTTATAATCTTTTTGTAATCATAAAGTTTTCTTTTAAATTATCAGTTAATATACGAAAGATTTTATACGAGTTTTATATTTTTCACCAATAAAATTAATATAATCATATAAAATTTATGGTATTAAAACTTTCAGTTTTTATAGAAGGTTTTTAAAATAATTTTAAAATTTTATTTCATATTATCAATTAAATTTTGAATCACGATATAATTAGAGTTGTGCTCGTGCAAAAGCACACATTATTTTTAAGTTCTAACTTTTAATAGTTTATACTTTAGATTATAAAAAGTAATAATATATAATTCTAAGTCATGCATATTTTTGTTTATTATAAAATTTATTGAAGGAATTAAGCAATATTCAATTTGTTAAAATATAGTTAGGACTAATATCAAATTTTAGATTTTAATTAGTGTTCGTTTTAATGTAAGTAAATTAGTAAACAAAGAATGATAAAATTTCAAGACAATACTGAAATTATTATATTAAATAGTTTATATATAGATATTAAATCAAAAATTAATACTTAAAAAAATTACTATGCATTTCGTGGGACAATATGTTTAATTTACATATATTTTAACCTATGATTACAAATTAAAATCAAAATACATGTTAGATTTTTAATTTAGGCATATGTTAACCTATGATTAATATTTTTATTGGTATTTTTATTTAAAATAAATATATTTGATTAACTTTATAATGCTATAATTGTTATATTTAGATTATTGTTTGATTGAGTATAGAAAATTTATGGTAATATCATTAATTTATGCATATTTAAATCTATGATTAAAATTTAAATTTAAAATCAAAGCATATGTATAATTTTAATTTTTTATGTTTAATTCAGACATATTTAACCTATGATTACGTTTTTATATTTTAAAGATATTTTAATTATAGAAGACTGCATTTAAACAGTAAATGTTAAATAGAAAATTAAAATTTGAAATCACGTCTTTACATGATTTTTTATTATTAAAAATATTTAAATGTAGTTTTTAAAAAATTGTCTTTATATTTTTAGAGATATTTCTTGTAAAGGAATATTCTATATTCTTTATAGGTGAATAATTTAAATGTAGATTTTTGAATATTCTGTTGTAATAATATTGGTTACTATAAAATTAAGTTTATGAAAATTGGTTAGAAATATATATAACTTAATTTTCCTAATCATTAAATGAAGTGGTTCATTAAAACTTTTTATGGTAGATAAACTCTAATTTAATATAATATACTATACTTTTGACCCACATCATACATCATACGTGGGATGGAATATTTATATTTTTATATATCAATAATATTTTAATTGTTAAATTGTAAAAACTTTAATCATGTCTTTTAATTATATATAATTTATAATTATCTTATGCACCTATAAACTAAACCAAATAAGTTTTATAATATTATGATGAGTTATTATTTTGATTAATTTCAAACATAGTTTAAATAATTATTCCTCTATATATATATATATATATCAAATTTTAACATAATATTAAGTTATTCCATAAATTAAATAAGTTATGTGTGTCATTTAAAATTTAAAGCTTAACGTTTATACAAATATCTACTATTTTTATATGAATGAATAAATTATTTATATTTACGTTTTTAAAAAAAATATAAAAATACAAATAAAAGGAGGTATACCACATATTTAAAACTAAATAAAATGATACAATTAGATATTAAATTTTATTATTTAAAGTTATTGGGGGAATAATGTCTCAAATGCCACAACTAATAAACTTTGGAGCCGATATGCCACCATTATTGAAAATGATTTCTAATATAAACTCATCATCATCTTCGACTGCTTCATCTTCTTCGGCTACTTTATCTTTTTCTCCTTCCACTTTACTGTAACAGTCATTGTCATTGTCACTGTCACCAATGTGATCATTGCTTTTAGATTCCACGTCTGAGCGTTTTCTGTCTGAGCAATAAGTATATAACGTCTTACTCTTCCTTCTTGCTCCGTCATTCCGACAACTTCGCCATCTTTTTTCTCTGTAGTCTCCACGCAGAGACGAATATCTTCGATTTTCCTTTGGCTTAGAAAACCTTACAATTGTCGATTACTAAAGATAAAGACCGGCTCCGTATCGAGCGGCATTATTTTTCATAACTCTATTCGAGAGCATATAGCTCAGTCGAATCTAATGCATCGACTCATCCAATCCTTAATCTTGGAATACCCACTTTTCGAGTTGGTCGAGTGTTGTTTTTACATTAATTGATAGAACTTTAGATCCTCTACCGTCGTGTTTGAATACATATATGTTTTTCTTAACCCATTTACCGGAAGCTACGTATCATATCATTATCCATAGTTATGAAGAAGAAGATTAAGTGATAGAGAAGATGACTACTGACTAAAACCTTATATATATATATATATATATATATATAATGGTTATGCCGCCAAACAAATAAGACTGATAAGTCAGCCGCCATACTAACACATAACTTAGCCTACCTAAATCAGAAATACAAAGTAACTCAGCTGTAAGGTGAATGTTATTTTAGTAAAGGGGTGGGTGTTCGGGTACTTGTTCGGGTTCGAGTAGGATCCATTCGGGTTGCAGGTTTTTGGGTTCATTGATTTAGTATCCATTCGGATTTTAAAAAAATTTGGGTCGGGTTCGTTTCGATATTGTTCGGGTATGGTTCAGCTTTGATGCAAGAAGGCTAGGAAAACGAAGACAAAGAGTGAATGAGTTAACCTGCCCTGCTAATAGAGGTTCTCGTAGAGCACAATATATTGTTGGGATTATACTTGTTTGTGCAGAAGGTGGGGTACAAAAAAGAGAAGGTTATGAGTTTTTGGCTAGGCTAATGCGACCGCGTCATGCATGACAATGCGAATGTGGAGACGCCGTCACAGAAGATTGCCGAGGTGCGGGTCATGCATATGACGTTGAGGGAACGTGTGATTTGGAGAACTGGATACATTGCGACGGAGCTCTTATCTGTATACGTGCATGACAATGCGAATGTGGAGACGCCGCCTCCGTCACCACGACGTTGGGATTTTTAAGGTTAGCGTATGGTTGGGAGGATGACTGGGCGTTGTTGGTGGAGGACGACGGTGAGGAGGCTCCCATATGTCTAACCTGTTTCTGGTATCAGGAAATTGTTCTTCTCTTGTCCAACAATCCTCGAGGCTTTGATCATAGAATGTGACTATTTTAATGTTCGTTTTATATGACTTTTTAAATATATTTTTTGTTGTTAAATTGTTAAATGTTTGTTTGTTTGTTTCATATGACTTTTTAAATCATTATACTCTAAGGGGTTATGACATGACAAATAAGAACTGATGACATGGATAATGACTTGGCAAGTCAGTAAGTCAGCCGCCATACGAACACATAACTCAGTCTAATTAAATCAGCCATGAAATACAACATAAGCACAACCGCAACATGAATGTTATTATAGTAATTAATCTTTCGCTAATAAATCAGTCGTAAAACGGCTGGAAAATCAGAGATCAGCCATGTCGTCAAATAAATCTGCCGCAAGGTGAATGTTATTCTAGTAATTAATCTTTTCGCTAATACGTCAGCCGTAATACAACTGATCAGACGTTTAAACCAGTCGTAATAAAATAACTCAGCCATCTCATAACTACAACCCATCCGAGTTTTCGATAACTCATCCAACCGATGTATAAGTCAGCTGTAACTTGTGTACGTAAGTCAACCGTGATCACATAAATTAGCCAGATTTATGTAAGTAACCCATCACGAGCGGCTGACTTAAGTCATAAGAAAAGTTGTGTTATTAATACACGTCAATGAATTCCTACGTGGCGAATGACATTCCTGTAAATACGTTTTTTTGTCACAACATAATAAAAGGGCACGCTTGGCATTTAAAAAATCGTTGTAATAAAAAAGATTTGTATTGTTCTAGTCATTTGTGTTAAGTTGTGTGTTATTTCAGTTAACTTCCCTATTTTTATTCTTACACAATATGGACCTCACTCTATCGACATATCTTTGGTACTTAAGTTAACCTGGACTGATACATGACTCTACGCTATTTTTAAGATCCTAACGTTCCTCGTTTGGATTGTATCCTTTTAAGAATGTGTTGTTGTGGCAGCAGCTTACAAACATGATCTTAGCCCTCAACTATCAAGATCTCAACTTGTTATCCTTGTTAGCTACTCGTTGGACCACTAATCACGGTTCTAATTCTCTTTGGGCATAGGTTTACAATGCTTCGATTTGTACTTTTTTATGTCTAGTTTTATCCCATTTAATTTTCTAGACAAGGGTTTTAACGAGGTAAGTCGAACATTCTTCTCAATTTAGACTCGTTTCTTTTTCTTTTTTCCTATCTAGATTTTTCCTATGTTTGTTCCTTGTTTCATTCTATTTTTCAATGGTTGAAGTTCAGATTTACTCAAACTCTTATATAACTTTTTTGTTAATCAATAAATTTAACATTTCAACAAAAAATAATCTTATATTATAGGATAAAAGAAAAATCTGGAACATTTTATATTATGTGATTTGTTTGGTCTATAATTCTGTATTATAAAATAAAGGAAGTATATTATAAGTTTATAGTTCTAACTTTCGTGTGTAAACCTTTATTTTTAATTTCAATCGGAAAACTACTTATTTTAAGATTTGTGTATTACTACTTATTTAGTTTTTTTTACAATAGTTTTTAAGATTTTTTTTTGGTTTAGTTTTTTTTGTTTATTCAATTTTTTTAAGAACCCCATATAAAAATCGTTTGCGTAACTTGTTTTGGTGCAATTTAGTTTTCTTTTTTTCAACGATTTTGTAATCATTAAAATATACAAACAATATGCAATTTAGTTTGGTTTTAGACTTTTTTTCAAAGTTTTGGTTCTTTTAACCGTTTTTTTTT
>OVAO01001171.1:0-16153 GCA_900406285.1 Biscutella auriculata
AGATGGTTTTCTTGAGCTAGGGTTCCTTCTATTTATAGAAGGGACCACCTCGAGGCACCGTCCTGGGTTGGGGACCTGAGACTCTTTGTCTTCCAACCCGGGAATCATCATAAAGGGCTTCGGGGACGACCCGTCCCGTACTGGGTATGAGTCTCCAGTCCGGGACTCCTACTCCGGGATGGGCCTTCAAGCTTCAACAGAAGGCTTCCGTCCCGGGTTGATTTGCCCGGGACTGATCCCGGGATGGGTTGTTCTGGATCGTCATGGAGGGGTCGTCCCGGGCTAGGCAGAGTATCTAACCCGGAACTCTTGTCCGAGACGTTTTGGCTGGGAGACGTCCCGGGTTAGCTACCCGGGACCTTGGCCGGGACACTTCGTCTGGTCCGGTGCGGTTTTCTTCGATTTTGCAATTTCCTCTTCGTTTGATCCGAGTTTCTTCCTTCGGTTGCTCCACACCTAATGAATGCAAATGCAATGCAATATGACCTAAAAAGACTCTACATGCAACCTAAAACCGAGAGAAAACGAATGAAAACGAGACTAAAAACCGGACAAATTCACAACATATCATTAAGTAATGGCTAAAACGTAAATAAGAGACAGTTGGTTCGTAACTAGCAAATAGTGAATATCAGAAAGCAGTAAATCAAACAAGTAAGGGTGATAATTCAGATAAACAGACAATCGAATCTATGGAATTCTAAAAAGGGTTTTGGCGGGAATCACTCAGTTATATGGTCAAGAAAAAAACTTAGGATCTAAGAACGTAGCTTAGATCTCTGGAGCAACTAGTCCTCGCCCGGTATTCGTCACTCAACATCAGACTACAATTTAGCCAAGATGAAATCTAATCTATGTCCCTTTTACTAAACCTCTAAAAATAGATCTATCATGGAGTCTTAGGTGTGAACCTACTCTTAACTTATCCCTTCGGGTACTAACAACGTCACTAATGCTTACCCCAAGAACCTAGAAATCTGGTAGTCCAATCGAAACGTTACCCCATCGAATTAGGCGGTCTCGGTTAAACAAGATTTAATAAAGGTTAGCCAAGTTGATCGCTATGTTTTTCAGACATAATCGATCAAGCCCAGACTCCCTTAATTACTGAGTTGGGTGATCCAAATAAGTGCTTGTCAGGTTTGGATCATCCTAAGCCTTGGATCCAATTAGTTAGATTGAATCCAGGTTACAATTCAGCTATTAAGGAATGATCCTTATTGTTTCCTTTTCTCTAATCAAATCAAGCATAAACCCTAGCTGGTCTTTTAAGGGGAAACCCTAGATCCAACCTATTAAACAACAACTCAGACATAACAAATGCAATAAAAATGCATGATTGAAAGCAGTTAACAAAACTAAGGGTTCAAGATGCAAGTTGTCAATTCGATTTATCTCCCTGGGCAAAACTAATAAAATCCTAGATTGCAAAATAACAATAAGCAAAATAAAAATTGGGATCGAGATTTTAAAATAACAATAAGCAAAAGTTGTGTAAAAAGTTTTTCTAAATTTCATGTCTCTTGGTGTTTTTATAGTGTCTTATGAGTCATCAGGATAGAAAATGGGCTCGGGCATCAAAACTTGAATCTGGAGAAATTCGTCTGTATGGTTCGATACTATCGAACCATATGCAGTTTGATCGAACTCATCTTGATCTTGTCACCGAATCCCGAATTTTGCACGATGGTTCGCACGACCTTGTTTTGAATGTGGTTCGATCGAACTAGATCCCATTTCTTCAATTGATCTCTCATTTTGCAGATATGGTCCAACGGTATTCCTCGGAGTAGGGGTTCGATCGAACTAGGTGGAGTTCGATCAAACTGTGGCTCGAACATACATCACTACAAGAAGACACGCGATTAGCGACTTCGGAAGGAGTCGCTCTTTAGTCGCTAAACAAGTAAGTGTGACTCTAACGCGTAGTCGCTAATGGAAATAGTAGCTCCAGAGTCGCTCTTTTGAGACCTTTGTTCGACTACGTTGTATAGAAAAAAAATATGGGCGCTTAAGGGGAATCGAACCCGGATTTGCTCATTCTTCATTCCATGCTCAAACCATTAGACCACTGCTATATTTGTGGTATGTTACAACAGAACTATAATATATTAGTATCTAACGTTTTAGTATTATGTGGTCCGGTCATGCGGTTTAGGGATTGTATATTCACTACGTTTCACCAAATTTTTAAAAAAATCGAGACTTCTTTAGTTTGAAATATGTAAACTCTTATAACCATGTAATTCGTAGGAAATAAATATTAAAACAAATTATGATCATTTCGAATGAATAAGGTTTTCCGTTAAGTGTAATGCTTATGTTATACTTATGAAACAATTTGGTCGATTGATTTTTTTTTCAAAAGTAGATAATTGAAGTTTAGTAATGGTTTCTGATGCCAAATTGATTATAAGACCCAAATTGATTCTAATTTAAAGAATTGGTGAAACGAACTAAAAATGAAACAAGTAGTCGCTTCAGAGTCGCTCTTTTGCGACTCCAGTGCGACTACTCAAGGTTTAAGGTTACATAGTCGCACCGGAGTCGCAAAAGAGCAACTACGAAGCGACTAAGGTTGTAATACATGTCACCTAGCCGGGTGAATCTCCGAATAGTCGCTCTGCAGTTGCAAAAGAGCAACTTCGTCTAGTGGAGTCGCAAAAGAGTGACTACATACTAGTGTAGTCGCAAAAGAGCGACTCCATAAATATGAAAAATAAAAATGTGTGCCTGAATTCGAATCATGGGCTATGGGAAGGGAGAGGACCCAAGTATGGGTTAAAAACCAATGAGCCTCGTTACAAATTCGATAATTTTATACAAGTAATACTATATAAGGTGTTTTTTTTCTTAATAATTTGTTCGGTTTAAGTACTTTTAAAAATTGTTGACCAAATTTAAAAACACCGAGATGTCTTTAGTTCCAAATATATTAAAACAATTTATGATCAACTCGGATGAATAAGGTTTCATGTTAAGTGTAATGCTTTTTGTCAATTTTTGTGGGCCACAAAGGACTGGCCCACTAACCCAAACTCTCATAAATGAGAGGAGCAAATGCTCACACGGGGACTCGAAGCTCCGACCTGGTAACTACTGATGCCAAGGGTTTTACCACTGGACTAACGTCACTTGTTGTTAAGTGTAATGCTTATGTTATACTTATGTGACAATTTCGGTGGATTCAATTATTTGTTTTAAAAGTAGATAATTGAAGTTTAGTAATGGTTTTATGATACCAAATTGATTATATACGACCCGAAGCGATTCTGATTTATAGAAATGGTGAAACGAACTAAAAATGAAACAAGTATTCGCTTCGGAGTCGCTCTTTTGCGACTCCAGTGCGATTACTCAGGGTTTAGGGTTACCATTTTTTGCAACTCTTTTGCCGTGGTGGCTTATTAGTCGCTAAATAAACGCGACTACAGAATGTAGTCACTCATTAGTCACAAATGTTAAATGAGTAATCTAATAATTATTAACATTTTATAACTATATTTTTTTATTTAGCAATTATCAATTTAACAACTAATTAATTTAGACACGAACTAATTAAAAAATTAATTAAATAAATAACTAATTAATTAATTAAACGACTAATTAATTGAACGAGTAATTTAGTGACTAATTAATTTAACTAATCTAAAAGAGAAACCGAATACTTACATAATTAGGCCGGAGATTGAAGGTTTTTTGTGGTAGGGAAGTTTATTTTAAAGAGAGTAGAAAGAGAATTTTATGAGTTCTGAAAAATGAGGAAGGAGAGTGCTCTTTTTATACCAAAATTCCCGACGAACGGATCTGTCCGAAACCAAAAATTTCACGCGGATCGCCATTTTTTAATCTAAAAATTACGTTAGACAGAAAATTGAATTTTGAATCTTTTATAATTCGACGGATTTTGGACAACTTAGGGGTTTTAAACTCTAAACCACATAATTATGCAACAATGAACGATATAACACACATATATCATTAGTCTATGCTCTAAAACCATAAAATATGAAAAAGTTTGATGTTTTAAGAAAACATGGATGTATGTTTATAAATGATCTATAAGTAGCACTATGTTATATAAGATGTTTAATAGTTTGAAGTTTAAGTAAACTAAATTATATTTTTTACAATGTAAATTTCAGTTAATAATGTTCATTACTATTGTAACATGTTTATTTTAGTTAGGATTATTCAAATCACTGGGTTAGAGTTTCGAAATCCTAAACCGTTGAATTTCCTTCAGAAGTTCGTCGGAAATCCGTCGAAACTTCTGACAAAAAATAAAGTTGTCCAATGATTGAGAGTATCACATCGCCTAATTAATCAATCATTATATTCCATCAGAAATTTCGACGAGTTTCCGACAAAATTTAATGGCTACAAATTTCGTGGGTAATTTGTCTGAAAATTGTCGGAGTTTAGTAATGGCCAAATTCCGTCGAAAATCCGTTGGAAATTGGCTTTGTTTTTTTCATAGGAAATTTTTTACGGACAAATTCCGTCAGAAAAGTTGTTGTTTTCTTGTAGTATGAACGCAGAGGTTTTCATGCTATTTAAACTCAAACAAAGTAGATGTTGAATTAATTGTTTTGTTTAAAGTTAGAGATTGAACTTAGGGATACAAATTAAACTCATTTGGAGGATTTGGACTGACTTGAGATCAACTCGAAATAGAATAAATCAAAATTCAAAAGATATTAACGAAATAAATGAACATTTTCTAAATTTCTATAATCGAATAACCGAAATCGAACCGATACCGAAAAAAATCAAAAACGAAGAGGCAAATGTGACCATATCATGCTGACACTTGGTAAGAATGTTCCTGACATTTTGATCTAGATATAAGCGAAAGCAAATTAATATTTGGAATTATGGTATAAAAGTTATGACTGAGACAAATATGCGCATACCGAATCAACAACCACCAGAAGAACAAAGAGAATTTGGAGGTATTGTAAAATTTAGATCAATCTATACTTCTTGGAGGCATTAAGTACACTATGAAATTAATACTCACGGTGGGATTAAGATTTCCACGGTTAATATATGATTTAATCGATTATTTCCAGAAGGTGGTTTATTCTTTTAAACGTCAGATTCAGCCATTCTCACAAGTTATATTATTTAATGGGCTAAATGATCACTACAAGAAAACCAAGTCTATTTCTGAAGAAATTTTGAAGGGTCATTTTTCCATCGGAAATTTGTGACGGATTTCCGACAATATAACCATTGTCGGAAATCCGTCACAAATTTCAGACGAAAAATGATACGTTGGTACCCATCAGAAATTTGTAACGGATTTAACCGTTTTTTGAAAATCTGTCAAAATTTTCGATGGAAAAGTTACCCATTGATACCCTTCAGAAATTTATGACGGATTTTGACAAAATTTACCGTTTTTTAATTTTGTCACAAAATTCCGTCAATATCCATCGTAAATTGACAAATGAATTTGTCACATCTATCATAATCCGTCAAAAATTTCCATCAAAATCTGTCACAAAATTCTTCCGAATACCGACGAGTTTATGCTTTCGATGGTTAAACTTTCAATTTCTCGTTAAAATTTGTACGTATTGTTATTTTAATCTCATAAAAACTTTAACGTATCAAAACAAGTACAAAGACGGTATTTCAATTTTTAGGATTGCTTTGAACGTTATGGTCGATTCATTTAATATACATTTTGATCTTTAGTATGAACAAAAGTAACCATATATAGTATTATATATCTAATGGTTTTATAATCACAAACTAGATTTTTTCTAACCCTAAACCCTGAATTTGTCAGTATCTGCCACAATCCGTCCAAATTTCAAAACCCGCTAAAAAGTTCTGACGGATTCTAAAAATTTTGATGGATTATGACAGATTAAGCCCTAATTTCGATGGTTGTCTTTAGTTCTGAAAAACGTTCAATACGTCACAATCCGTAACGTTGTAAGCACTCATAGAAATCGATTTAATGTCTTTGTGCGTAATTATTTCAGGAAGTAAGAGATGATACGAGATTTAAAGAACACTAGTTAGAGATTATATCAAGAAAACGAACATTAAGCGATCTAAATCCTAAACCTGTCAATATATGTCATTGAACTAAACCGGTAAATAGTTTATTCCCAAATGGTCACACTATCAATAATATCACACTAGCACATTGGTTAAACCTGAGTCTAACCAGTTTTAATCAAAGCAAATTAAACTAAAACGTTATTAATTGAAATAGTAATATATTAGAGTCATTTTCGCAATAACCAATATTCTCAAAGTAGCCCAATATTTACTGCATACTTGTTTGGTTCTCTAAACCAGGGTTCTAGAACCAGCAGACACACACGGGCGAGTTAATTATTTTGATTAAGCCTTGGTGAAACAGTGGTAGCGGTGGGGTCTCCGACGATGGCGGCGTCCGGCAACGGCGATGTCTCCGGTGACGGTGGGGCGGTGTCTATGGCGATGGACGGGGCGCTATCTCCAGCGGCAGCATCTCAGATCCATCACAATAAACTGATGGCCAAGTCTATCAGTATCCGTAAGAATAAATTCTGTCACAATGCATTAGAAAATACCGACGACTATTTTCTGTCACAACCCGTCAGAAAATACCGATGGCTATTTTCCGTCACACTCCGCAAGAAAATTTTGACGGGTTGTGACAGCCTAGAAAATACCGACGACTTAAAACTGACATATTTTGACGAAATTTGCCCGTTGATGTGTATCATTTTTGTCTCTTTTAGCCGTCTTTTATCCTCCGTTTTCATTAGTTTATGATGCATTTAGAGTTATATTGGTAGCTTGCATACATTCTTTTTATTTCAAGTGTTAAAGACGAGTTAAAACGAGAAACTAGATCAATTCGGGAGAAAATGAGCTGAAATGAGCCAATACCGGTCACACATATCCATCAAGGCAGACCGGTACAAGCATATCAGTCTGCTATATCGGTCATCCGTGACCAGTGTGAAGAGGAGTGTTCGACGGATCCTAGACCGGTTACATGTATCGGTCATGTCTAGCCAATACAAAGAAGAAGAAGAAATGTGGGAGCATATCGGTCACATGTAATGACCAAGCCTGACTGGTACATAGTTGGATCATATCAGCTAGATGTTACTAGCCATGCCTGACCGGTACGGTTCAGAAAAGTCAACATTCTAGAGTTGACCAAGACGTTTTTACATAAGTTATTTGAGACTATAAATACAATCTAGACCTAAATTTGTCATAACTTATGCTTAACTTTTAAATCTAGAGACTACTTTAGTTCATTTTGGTGAACCAAATTTATTACTGTCTCTTTAATCTAAGTTTCCTTTTGCTTTCTTGTTATTTCATCTTATTTTCTTCTTTTACATCATGATTATGCATAGATTCATCATGAAATTTTGTGTCTTAGTCATGATTAGTGAGTAGTCTTCATCTAAGGTTATGGTTTAGGTAGATTAAGGTGGTTAAGTGATTGTTTGTGATGTTTATGGCTTAGATTGATTGAATCTTCACTTGTCTAATGTTCTTAATGTTGTATTAGGCTTGATCATTCTAATCTAGAGCTTAGATAAATTGTTGTCCTGAAGGTGTTTGATGAAATGTTTGAATGAATTATTTAAGTTGCTAAGTGAGACCTAGCTAGAGGATTGTGTTAGGAAAATTTAGTGGTTGCATAGACTAGACCTTTATGCTTTCTTGGATTGCAATTAGTCAAGAGATTGTACTAGTTACATGATTATGAAATTGATTTTTGCCACGGGAGTGAAATAGTATAAATTACGAAGTCTTAGACCAAGGATTAATATTGTATGATTGAACTGAGGATCATAAGCGATAACTTGATCAACTGAGTCGATTACGTTAGCCCATTTGCTTAGTCTTTTAATCATTTTAGCCTTTTGATTGTTTTATTGACTTTTGCTTAAACTGTTGACTCTTCGTTTAACTTTTGTTGACTTCTCATTTTATTGCATAAATAGGATTTTTAATTATAGACAAAATCCTATATATCCGACTTAGACTAAGCATGATTCTCTAGAATCCCAGTTTGTTAGCAGACCCTCGATTTGGTTCGACGAATAACTGACATTGGCACTTGAACTGAAATAGGTACAAGAAAATATGTTTATCACCCTTCAGAAATGACCTTGTTTTCTTGGTGTGTTGGAATCGACTGATATTTCACAGGAAAATCTTAGTTTATGTTAATATTAGATGGTAAGTGGATAGTGCAGTCATATAAGAGGATCATAGTAAACCAACCAGTTGAAGTTAACTTAACAAATTTGTCAGAATTATGAGTATGTTACAGCGAATTCAAAGGACTATACCAAGCGCATGTGAATTCATATCGTCATGAGATTTTGTGGAGTTGTTACTTGTATTGTTGGCTCGAGAATCAATGATGGAGATTTTATTTGGTGGTTTGTTATCAAGTTAATCTTCTTCAAAGTGGCCAAGGTGAAGGTGTGATATGTGGAAACATATGTCATATTTCTTCTGTTATACTTCACGATTCATGATATTCTTGATTATATGTTTTATGAATATGGTGATATGTCTTATGAACATGATGATATGATTGAATGATTTTGATACTACAGTACGATGATTATGATAGTATGATGATATGTTGTTATGACATATGAATATGACATATGATAAGAGTATATGATGGATAAGTATGTTATGTAGGAGAAGGACCGAGTAGTTAATTATGTTATACATAATTTTATCTTCTCGTATATATATTACATCTCTATAATATTATTTTAGAATCATTTTTATGAATATAAATATAAAATCATTAGAAATTATATTATATGCCATTAGAAAAATCAGGTTAAAAGACAAAATAAAAATTCTTCATGGTAAAATTGGGAAGTGGAGATTTTTTCAAAATAAATCTAATAACATTTACATAGACATAAATACAAATCTTGTATATAAAAATTTTCCTAGATAAATATAAAAAGGTATAATAGTATCTTAATATTTCAAAATTGTATAAATTCAAATATATTTCAAAAAAAATCTAAAATAAGTATGATAAAATTTATGGGTAACATATAGGTAAAATCATGACCCAAATCTAATATATATCTAATATTATTATTATTTTCTACAAAATAAAACATTATAGAATTAAATAAAGAAAATTTAAAAAAATTACAGAAATAAAAAATATTAATATTGATTAGATATCACACATTTAAAATTAAATTATATTTTTTTCATAAAATTAAAAATATCATAACATTATAATTTGAAAATAGATTACCTCGCATATAACGTAGGTACAACCTAGTTATAATAAATAAGGGATATCACATATTCAAAGGTAATTGAAATGATACAGTTAGATATCAAATCTCTATTAATAAATTTGATTTTTATTAACTATTTTAAAAACATATAATAAAATATCTAAAAAATAATTGAAGTATTAGTTTAAGAACAAATAATTATTTAAACTAATTAATAAGATATACTTATTTATCAAATATTTATTACTTAATTTGGTTGGTTAGTAAATATACTAGTGACATATATTGTAATTATTCTAGTAAACATAATCTTATTCCAAATATATTATTAAAGATATTTTTTAAAAATGCTTCTGTTTTAATAAATTGGGAAAAAAATAATATATAGTATATTAAAAACTAAATAATAATATAAACTTGTAGTTACACTATGAGAAAACGTCATATTTTAATTTAAATATGGACAAATTTTCTGGTTTTGGTGGATCTGAATCAACACAAAATAGAAAGTACCGAACCAACAAAAATTGAAATAATCAAACGAATCTTACATTTTTATGACCGAAGAACCATAATCAAACCGAGTGGTTACCCAATATATCTAAAAAATAATAATAAAAGTTAGTTTTATTTATGATTAATTAAACTAATATTCTCTAAAATTACATAAATAAATTATTTATGTAGATATTTTGGTTACTTTTGGTTATTTTCGGAGCATTTTTAATATTTTCGGATAGTTTGGGTAAAAAGTGGCTGAATTTTAACCATACAAACACAATTCGGTTCTAAATAATTTTTCTTCAAATACATGAAACACAACCAAGAACGAACCAACTCGAACCAAAATGCTAAAAATATATAAATGGTTCTTAAAATCTAATATATATCCAAATATTTAAACGAATAGATGTAGAGTTGCACCCGAACCAATTATCTGAATGCCTAAATATATTTCATTTCGTTAAATTTGTTATAAATTACTATTTTCGACGAATCTTGACAAAAATTACACAATGCCGGAAATAATGATCTTTTGTTAAGAAATTATATCATAAATATAGTTAATCTATCTTCTATGGTCTTGTTCGTTTCCTCATCCAGCATTTGCATCTACATATAGCATCTAAATGTTGCATCTAGATGTTGTATCCAAATGTTGTTTGTTTTTGTATATGCATCCAACATCTACATGACTACATCTAACATCCAGATGCTATATGTAGAGGTTGTTCGTTTTTGTATCTACATCTAGCATCTCAATATTACAGGAAAAACGGGGATTTCAGGGAAAACGCGGATTTAAGGAAAAACGTGATTATCAGAAAAAATAGGATTTTCGGAAAATCGCGGATTTCGGGAAAAATGCGGATTTCGAAAAAATCGTGAATTTTGGGAAAACGTGGATTTCTGAAAATCGCGTATTTCCGGAATAACGCGGATTTCCGGAAAAGCGCAATTTTCCGGGAAATAGCGGATTTCCGGAAAAAACAAAAATTTCCAGAAAATCACGGATTTCAGGAAAAACACGGATTTCCGGAAAAACGGAAATTTACAAAAAAACACAAATTTCCGGAAAATGCAAATTTTCGGAAAACGGGGATTTCCAAAACACGCGGATATCCGGAAAATGCGGATGTCTGAAAAACGCAGATTTTTTGGAAAAACACAGATTTCCAGACAAAATGCAAAATCCCGAGTTTTTGAAAAAAAAAAACGGAATCCGGGTTTTCGGAAAAATGTGGAATCCGGGTTTTCGGGAAAAACGTGAAATTATGGTGTTTCTAGTTTCCAGAAAACCTGGGATTTTGAGTTTTTTCGGAAATCAGCGTTGTTTCCTGAAATCTGATTTTTTCTTGAAATCTGCATTTTTTCGAAAATCCTCGATTTTCCCAAAATTTGTGTTTTTTTCGAAAATCTGTGTTTTTTGAATTTCCAAATTTTGATCGAAAACTGCGTTTTCCGGAAAATAGCGGGTGTCGGGAAAATAGAGTTTTCCGCATTTTTGATCGAAATCTACATTTTTAACAATTTTCCTGAAATTCGCGATTTTCCCGAAATCCGCGTTTTTCTAAATTTCCAAATTTTGATCGAAATCAGCGTTTTTCCAAAATCCGCGTTTTTCCGAAATCCGGGGTTTTTACGGAAATCCGCGATTTTCCCAAAATCCGCATTTTTTTTTTGAAATCCGCGTTTTTCCCGGAATCCATGTGTTTCCTGAAATCCCCGTATTTCCCGAAATCCGCGTTTTTTCGGGAATCCGCATTTTTCCCTAAATCCGCGTTTTTTCCGAAATCCGACTGTTTCCTAAAAAACTGGATTCCAAAAAATGTGAGATGCAAATGCAGCATTCAGACTTTACATTATTCAGCATCTCAAATATCCAGATACAGCATCCAGATGATGATAAAAAATAGTCAAACAAACAACATCTTAACGTTTACATTCAGATGCAATATCTGGACGAGGAAACGAACGAACCCTATATATTTCCATTCTTCTTTCAAATTTGGCTTCAACAGATGAGAAGATTTGGACAAAAGAAATACGTGTTAATTCCATATAAATTTGGAAGCTTCTTTTCGTAGTTACTACTATTATATGTGTGTACGTATCTCTTGGCTATCGTCTCGGGATAATATTAGTCGAAGATTTGGTACGTACCTCTTGAAATGAAGCCATACCAGTTTTTTTTTTAAATGTATTCTCTTATTCATATATAAGAATGAGATTTTGTAAGCATAATTTGGACACAAAATCTGGATAATATATAGTAACTAATTTATTATATAAAGTGGGACAAAATGTGTATGCATGGTTACGAGCCTTATACGGTTGTTGAATTCGCACTTTTTTATTAATACAATTAATTAATTAATCATATTTTATTATTGATTTTTGATTGGACCAATCTTTTTTTTTAATATAGACATCAAAATCATATTCACTCTAAATGAGCCTTCCAATTTTGTCGTCTTCCTTTTCCTTCGTCATAACTCCATATTTCCTATTGGTGGAAGTGAGAATATTTATATTGTTATTGGTTTTCCACTAGATTAATAATATTTCAATTCTTTATTTAATGTTTTCATTAATTTGTATTGATAAAATTAACAATAATAGGATATATAACCTAATTATTTTTGTTAGTATGATTTGTTATTATTATGGTTTGTGTCCGTTAAATTATAAATTATAAATTGATTTAACAAAAACTAATAATTGTAGTTCTAATTTGGTTTGTTGTTTGTTAGAATTTTATAAGAGCGAAGATCTATTCCCATGTTTATAAAATAATTCATCAATATCCAAGTCCAAGTTATATACATTTTTCTAACAAATCTAAATCATAGTAGAATCATTACTTCTTCTCTAATTACTTCAACTAGTTTCAAGAAAAAATTTATAAACAAGATTATTTGAAAATATATAATTTAAGTAGTCTTTCTCTTCCCAATATTTTGGATAATTATTTAGTGGGAGTGGGTATATTTATATTGCTATTGTTTTCCCATTGGATCAATAATATTCAATTCTTAGTTTAATGTTTAAAATTAATTTGAATTGATAAACCTATTAATAGTAGTTCTTTAATTTCTTATTGGTGAATTTTATAAGAGCAAACATCTATTATTGTGTTTATAAAATTAATTAGGAGGATACCCACACATTTGCGGGTTTATTTTTAATTTATTACTTTCTAAAATATTAATTTATGTGGTATTTTCATTAAGTATTTTTGGTTATTTAACCTACATTATCCCTCATAGTTTAATTTTATTTTTTACATTTAAATTTATAAATTTGTATAGTATCGAATAAACATTCAAATGTCCTACATAAATTAAGTTTGATTTTTTTGGGTTTGCTTTGAACTCTACATGGTCTATGACGTAGCATTTGATTCATTCGTGGTAGAAACAACATATCATAATCATTAATGATGATGAGTCAATGACCTTTGAAGAAGTTTCTTTTCAATAAGTGAACAAGATTGGTTAGTAGTGTGGTAAGGCTAATGGTCATTGAGCCCCATCAAAACCAAATAAAAATCAAAAGATGTAACAAATACAATAAATTGATTAAATTATGTGGGATTCCTTCCATTGTTTTCTAAAAAAAACTATTAAATATACATGAGGTTTAAATTCTCCAAAAAGTATATTTTTATGTTAACTGGAGATTCAATATCTGCTTTAAAATCATCTTTGTCTTGGTTGAAACAATCACAAACACCATTGGGACGAAACACATGTAAACATAAGACAAATAAGAGTAGCTTTATCCTGAGTTTCTTAAGTAAATTATGCACAAGAAATAGATCTAAAACTAATTTGCAAGATTTATAATACTCTTGATACCAATTGTGTAAGAAAGAACAGATAAACATTAAAATATATGTTTCTTTGCAAAAAAAACTTTTAAAGCTACAAATTTCTGCAACTTTACCTTCCAAATTCAACAATTGCAAATCGAAACCATGAAATTGTATTCAACTCGTTGTTTAACGCTTCTATATAATGAATATGTAGGAGTGATGTATATTTTAACAAAATACAAATTGACGTCGTTTTGATAAAAGAAAATTAATCATGTTTATGTACAACCATAAAATTGATCCCTTGACTGAAGAATAACTAATATGATTACCAACCACTTGAACTAAATAAATATTTTTAAAATTTTTAATTAAAGTTTTTTTTAATAATTATGAATGTAAAAATAGGTCACGAAAAAGTACCATTTCTTTTATTATATATAAGATTCATCAGTGAGATTGAATGATAGACAAAAAAAAAAAAATAATTTATCAATCCAAGTTATATATATTTCTAACAAATCTAAAACATATAGTATACTCTAGGGTTGAATAAAAATCTTGAACCAAACTAAACCAAAATTCTATAAAATCAAATAAAATTGATCAAAATAATTTTATATAATATTAATTAAAATTAGTTATTTAATTTTTTTATTCTAATATATTTATATTAAATCAAATTTATTTTTGAATGAACATATTTCAAATCAATAAAAGTCAACACTAATAATCCAAATCATATCGAACGAATAACTAATCAGTTTAATCATTACTTCTTCTCTAATTAATCCAACTAGTTTATTTATAAGTACATAATGGAAGTATTCTATCTCTTCCCAATATTCTGGACAATTATTTGGTCAACCAACAAAACTTTATGCAATTATTAGTGTTGCTGTGTTTATATGACTCTATGTCTATATATATATATATATATATAATTTACATGTAGTTTAAGCATTTTGGTTGAATTTTTGGACCCGGCGAAGACAAAACTAGACTCCATAACAACTTTGGTTTTCACATTTATATGACCTTGAAACGCGTTTCCAGTAAAATAATATAAAAGTAAAAATCCCACGTTTTCAATTGAGTTTAATAACACATAAATTCTCTTTTGTTGGCCTGTTTTTAAGGAGTTTCCCACTCAACTATTACTTTTACTTTTTACGTTTTCTCCTTAAGATTTGGATTAGAAAATCATTTGAAGTTGAAAATTTTGAACCAAATTTTGTTCAAGTTGCCTACTTTATGACTTTTAATCTATAGCCAAAAAAAAAAAAAGTTTCTAGGTTTGTATGTTAGTTTGGCAACTTTCTACAGATCACTTCAAATAAATAAAATTAATTTAGATAATAATTAAAACCAAAAAAAAAATTTGGTAAATTTCCGACTGAATTTTTTAAAACTATAAAAATGACATTCCATTGAAAATTAGTTTTTTTATGGCATTTTTTTTGGTTTATTTATGTCGAAATTCCAACAAATTTTAAATCGTTTAAAACTATAGAAAATTTGTCAGAAATTCGTCAGACGAAGATAAATATATCAATATTTTCATTGAAAAATTCAATTATTTATTTTTGTTATTGGTAAATTACTAGACCATTTTAGAAGAAATTATCATAGTGATTAATTGACATCAAAATTGATCAAATATATCAAGAAACAGTTGTATTACTCTTTCCGTTTCTTATTATTTGATATTTATGAGTTTTTCACGTTGATTAATAAAACAAAAAAATATTCTTTAATTTATCTTTTTCTCACAAAAATATCATTACTTTCATCTATTTTAACCAATTAAAAACTATACGACTTAATATTAATGATTTTTAGCTTTAAATTTTTGCATTGAAAATCAAAAACATCATTTAAAATAAAACAAAATTAAAAACTTAAAACATCACTTATAAAGGAATATAACGAAATGCTTTACATCGCAATAACTGCGAAAAAATTTCATTACAAGATCATTGATGATATGTTTCTTATAAACACACTTCAACAACAAGAACAAGAACCTCCATACAACAAACTTATTTAGCTAAAGTAAAACAAACCATTTTCATGGAAAAAACCATTTTAGATTCTTCACTTGTAGAAATCGACGACTGAATGTGAAATTATATGTAATGTTAAATCAATCACATAAGTTTTGATAAGCTACAACTCAAGCTCTTCACAATATCCTCGATTTTCATATCAAAGTCGCCATTCTTCTGCAAGAGAATAAACAATAGAAATATCTTTTTGTGAAACAATTTGATGTCATATTAGTTCTAAGACATATTAAACCTTATATAGACCATATATAGTTCGAATTGAATTCATGAATATGCATCAAACTCATATTTTCATACAATAAGAAATCACTATAGTTAATCCGGACATATAACCTAATAGTTTGTACTCGTACGGTTATTGAATTATCATTAAAATATTCAAGTCCGATATAGTACTTTGTATGAGAGTTTAGTTTCACCTGAGCGATAATAGAGATGTCAAAAGTTGGTCCAAAGGGCAAGACGTTGCTATTGGTGATAGAGAAACCAAGCTTCTCAAT
>OVAO01001172.1:0-11052 GCA_900406285.1 Biscutella auriculata
CAATTCCACCAAGATCTCTTCGTTAGTTGGGGGAAGAATCCGCACGAATCGGATTTCGCCTAGTGGTCTACATTAGTGATGATTCACCATCCAACCAATCCCCTCCAGTTCCAGTTACTAAAAAAGAAGGAGCACTTGCCCAAATCTTCTTATCTATGGGAGACAGGGACCCTACAAATTTGTTTCCAGATATCGACATGGAGACTTATAACATGATCAATGCATATCTATCTGTCGAACCAAATAAACAAGTGATCAAATTAATTCCCAAAAATTGACATAATCTATTAATTCATAAAAACTGTAATTTCTTCAGGTTACACAAGTGTACTCGTATTTGTGACCTTGACAACAAATTCTTTTTAAACCTCGCAAAACCACAAAACTGGGTTACAACAACAGTAAGCTTTATTCTGACTCATAAACATACTTCTATATATATCCCCTTGGTATCCCAAATTTGTGTTAGCGTTTCCATGTCTAACCAATATTATCATGTCATGTCTAACCTGAATTTGTGTTCCCGAGTTTTGCAATTATCCCGAATTTGTTTACGAATTTATTATAACAGTTCTATGTTATCATGACTAAAGCCGAATTTGTGTTTGCGTTTTCATGTTTAACCTGAAACACAAAAAATTGCCAGTAATCCTTGTATGTATTTCCTAAATTCGAGAATTTAACTTTGATTATATATTGTTCATTACAAAACATGGAAGTCTTGATGGATCTTTTGGGGAGACAACATTCCGAAACTCTTAAAAGAGAGAGATCACTGATTATTTCACCATGGATAACGAGTCACCTACATAATAAAGCACGGTCCTTCATAAGCTACATTGACAAAAACAGTTACCATTGGCCACCAACCATATCAAAACTCGTTACACAAGACAAAGTTGCTTAGCTATCGGACATCAACACTTTGTATATTCCGGTGAATTGGGATGACGTTCATTTGGTTGGTCTAGTGATCAATTTAACTATGTGGGGAATTGAGGTCTATGATTCTGAATGCAATCTTTATAGCAACGAAGAGTTCACTCATATTATGGGATCTATTACTCAAATGTTGTCGTACATCATCAAAAAGTTCTGCAACTACACTATTAGTCAGCAGCATGGCGTCACACATTTCACACTACAACGTCAAACCTGTCTATACCACAATGAACACAATGGTGACTGCGGCCCACTCGCCATCAAGTTCCTCGAAATGCACATAATAGGCTTATGTTCAACAGAGATGGCATCTATGACTGACAAAGATGTTGACACTTTGCAAAAACAATATGCACTGGATGTATATTCTGCTTTCATTGCTCTACTTCATTCCTCTCTGTAGCCTCCGACTTACAACTTTGTCAGCTTTAGGGGTAATCATACCATGATGCATTTCAGCCTTTTTTCTTCGCGCACCAAACCACCTTGTTAGCATAGACTAGATGAACATTACCAACTCAGTTATTGGTGACTTCCTCCCTTTCTATAATGCGTTGTTCAACGTCTCGGCTATGTTACTTGTCATCAACTTGTACTTATGTCCACCAAAATAAGCTCTAGTCCAATTAGCATGACCAAACGTTTCCAGATACTTACCACACTCCTCGCTCCTACTTTTAACTTGCCCAAATGCTAAATTAATCTGTCCCACCTTATACGCACAAGTTGCTTGGGTTACTAACTTCGCCAACCCCTTGCTTTTGAAGCGTGAAACAATGTTTCTTGCTAAGTGTACAATACAAACACCATGCTTCACCTTAGGAAAAACCAAATTCACTCCCTTCAATATCGATTTGTGTCTGTCTGAAATTATAGCAAGCGTCAGACTATCAGCTATAATCCTTTCCAGTTTTCTCAAAACCCAACCCCAAGACTCGTTGTTCTCGCTGTTCACAACAGAAATGCCAACAGGAACACTTGAAAATTTGCATCTTGCCCACTAGCAATCATCAAAACTCCCTTGTATTTGCCCGATAGGTGTGTACAATCCAACACAATAGCTGGTCTTAACCGACTGAAACCTTTAATTGATGCACCAAACACTAAAAAGAGATATAAGAATCCCTGCCCACCAAGCTCATCATCTTCAGTTTCAATATAAGCCAAAATTCCCGGATTAACCATTTTCAACATATGCAAAATATTCACCAAGATTAGCATATGATTCCTCCTCTGTCAACATGCATCCCTTCTTTTGCACTACCTTGCACCTTCCAACACTTGTAGTATGATGTCGAAATCCGTAACTCCTCTAATAACGATTGTTGTAATTCCATTGGTCTTGGAACTGTTGAGTTACCAAACCATGACTTATAAATTGCAGTAATTACTCTAGAGGTCGCCACCTGCTTATACTTACTTCTAGTCTCTATGTTGCATGTATGCTCAAGTGAAGCTTTCCTTAGTTGGTAGTACCTATTCTCCTTCATGTCATGAGCTGTTATTCTCCAATCACACCTAGGATCTGAACAATTTACAACAAAGTAGTTCCTAGTTGTTCATGTCTGCTTGAAATGGAACATATTCTTACTAGTGTAAATAGCCAAAGAAATTTGACCGTCCAACTTGTTAGCATATGTTTTACCAACATAAATTTCCTCATCCTCCTCTCTATCAAGATCTGGTATCTCTGTTATTTCATACAATATATCATCAAATAATGGTGGTCTATTGAACTCCTCGTCCTTAATTTCATTAAGCCTACGCTCTTGTACATCGCATCCCGCTTTCTCACCCGCAACCACAAATGGCTTATCACCAACACTCAAATTCATGGTATCATTCCCAAGGTTTCCTCCTTATTTGGATAATTCGGATTGCTACCATCTCCACCACTAATTACTACATGATCAAATGCATCATTTGTTGTACACAGTACCTCTACATCATTGGAACCTCCATATATATCCTGAAATAGTGGCTCCCAAAATTCGCGATCATACCCTCTTGGTCTTGTATCTGAGTCTGACACATCTAACTCGCCCACATATGACATCTCATCTTCATCTAAAATATTCCACCTTTGCTCACTTTCCATTACAGGTTGTTTACGAATACTTTTATGTTGCTCCTCGATAGCTTCCACATCTTCCAAAAACCCATTATCATCCACCAACACTTTCTCACTTCCTAGACTTGGCGATGCATCATATATAGAACCTTGTGTAGCAGATGATCGAGACTGAGGTCTTGATTAATTCACTCTGCAACTAGCCTCACCTTCCCTGCTATTTCTTTTCCTCTTATGTTCCATTACAGGTGTTTTAAACTGCACATCATCTTCACTTTCTAAGAATGTCACAAACAGATTGTTAACACTATTATCCATCAACAACGTTAAAATTTTTGCAACGCCACCGTCTGTTGTAAGCAACACATGAGGTGTTTTGTTACCCAATACTGAATTACAAAACCTATCAAGCCAATAACTCAATGTTGTAAAAATAGTATCCTCATCAAACTCGACAGAAACAATACCACAAAGCTGCTCTAGTGTTGCCTCTTCTGAAACAAATACCATTCTTGCTAATCTCCCTTTGTCAATTACCAAAACCCAGTCCCCAATGCACCTGCTACAACTAGGCANCACATATCCATTCACCTGCTACAACTAGGCAAACCTTCTGCATTCCAAACCTGCACAAAATATATAATTAGCAATTATACACAAGCATTTCCATCTAATTCAATGCAACAAATTTGGCCAATCACAAATTCAATACCCCACATAAATTACACTCGTTGTAAAATGACAACCACAAATTCAATACAAGAAATTTAGCCAAGTAAATTTACAGATAATCAACCGTTTACCACCCCACATATACCACAAAACCATGAATTCATAACACTTGTAATATTTCTTTTTTAATCAACACTTAGTACAAACTCCGTACACACTAGAAAACCTAACAATTACTTGTTACTTTTTATCCAACACAACAAAACTGTCAGGAAAAAAAGAATTTAGCCAAGTAAAATAACATATCAACCAAAACTAAACCACGAAACCATGAATTTAAAACACTTAAAATAGTTCTTTTTGAACGAAACCACCGAACAAAAAAACAAATAAATTCATCAACGAATAAACTCATCAACAAATAACATGAATTTTGTACATCAAAACGACAACACATAGTAGCACTCCTAGTACACACGAAAAAACCGAAGAAGAACTTGTCTCTTTTATCCTAGCCCAAAAAAACCGTCATGAAAGTTAAAGCAAAACTTTCACAAAACTTTACATCAGAACTAGACAACAAACGGCAAAATATATTCTCCAAACAACGAAAAAATAATCTCCACCATCATAGTTTCCGAAAGATGAAAAAACAAACTAGAAAAAGTAACAAACTCTCTTTGAAGACAAACAAGAACAAAAAAAGAACAAAAAAGAATCAAAAGACTTTACACAAACAAAAGATGAAACAGACGAGCAAAAATGACGGTGAAAATAAACATGGATTACACAACTCAATCTCTCCTACGAAAATGACGATCTTGAAGTATCAAACACTTTAAAAACCTAGCACTAAACTCAACCTTTCTCACACAAAACCAAAAAGAAGAAAAAAGGAAGCAGGTACTAACATGGGGAAATGAGAATAAAACTAGATCACTTTACAAACTCTCACGTTTTCCAATAAAACAAATCATAATTTTTACTAACTAGATTAATATGAGTCATACGATCAAAATTCTAGATAAGCAATCTAAGGGTTCTAATTTTTTTTTTTTTTTTGACACAACATCTAATAAAGACGATTAATGTGCCGACAAGAATAGGTTGCTACTATCCACAATCCAAGGGGGTAGAGACGTTCCAATGAATGAGAAAATCTCATGACGCTCCCTTGCTTTCCTTGCTAGGTAGTCCGCCTTCTTATTTCGATCTCTTGGCTCATAGACAACTCGAAACGATGGGTCTGCTGCTCGAATTTCCTGGAATTCTTCTAGCTCCGATGCAAAACCAGGCCACTCACTTGGGCTTTGAATCATCCGAATAAGATCCCGGGAGTCCGTCACAACATAATCACAGAATCTGCGGGCCCGATGGAGACTTTTCAGCGCCCACAGAAAACTCAGAAGTTCCATGTGCAAAGGGGAGCGCCCTTTTAGGGTACCTCGAATACCCAGGAGGTCGAGCATCCCGTCTTGCAAGTGAAGAATCCACCCCACCCCGCTCGTGGGGTCCGACTCTTTCCACGCTCCATCAAAACGACAAGTAAACGTCGGGCTGGCTACACTCTCCGAGTCCGGGGAGGGACCTTGCCCGACCAACTGATCCGGGAGAGCATTCGCGGTTTCCCAGGCAGCCGCCTCGGCTATCGCATGCTCCACCACTTCTGGGGGTAGACGCTCTACCCCTTTGAATAACTTTTCGTTCCTTGCTTTCCAAATAAACCAGATCATCCAGGGGAAGCTGTCAGATCCCCTAGAAAACCCCCGACGATCATCACTTTCCAGGTTGAGAAGGTAGTTTATATTTGCATATAGACTTTCGGTCGGAAAAATCCCTGACGGGCATGGGATCGGCGATAAAGCCCAGCTCTGCCTTGCCGGCGGACACATGAAAATGGTGTGATTGATCGTCTCAACTTCTTCCCCACAACTTCCACAACCTGGATCCGGAGCCATGCGCCGCTTGTGAAGTTGTCCCGCTACCGCAACCGTTCTAGATAACAGTTGCCACAAAAAGTGGTTGATTTTACGGGGGGCCTTCACACGCCAGACCCTCTCTTTTAGCGGGTTGATGGACGGACGCTGCAGAACTGCCCAGTCTAATGGCGAGACCTTTGCAACTTCTAGCTGGTAGCCAGACTTGACGGTATAGAGTCCTAACAACGTCAGGTTCCAACATAGCCCATCCGGACGATTCTGAGTATTGGGCCGGATGGCACGGATAAGGGGAATATCCTCCGGCATAACAAGGTTCCTAAGGGATGTCACGTCCCACCCTCTAGATATCGGGTCGATGAGAGACTCTACTCTCATCAGCGGGTTTCCCGGATAAGAGAGAGGCCCAGGGGGGCGTGGCGGGACTAATGGGAGCCAAGCCTCTGTCCAAACTAAAGCTTGCTCGCCATTCACTACCGTCCGTCGCGCACCCGCCTTTGCCAGATCAATAGCTGACATAATACTTCGCCAACCGTAGGAAGGGCAATTCGCCCTCGGGGCATCCAATGGATGAGTAGTTTTGAAATAGCGCCCTTTCATCACCCGGGCTAGGAGGGAACCCGGGTGGGATGCCATTCTCCAAAGCTGCTTTGCTAAAAGAGCCTTATTGAACGATTCCATGGACCTGAATCCTAAGCCCCCGTCAGCCTTTGAAAGGCAGAGTGTTTTCCACGATACCCAGTGCATTCCTTTTGAGTTAGCGTTGTTACTCCACCAGAACTTGGCTATTGCCCCCGTAATCTTCCTACAAAGCTCCTTGGGGAACAGATAGCATGACATGGCATACGTTGGAATAGCCATGGCCACCGACTTTATCAGGACCTCTTTCCCAGCTTTCGAAAGGAACTTAGCGGACCACTCATTTAGTCGTTGCTGAAGCCTATCCTAAATATAAGCAAACACTTCACTTTTTGATCCATTGAGCTGTTCCGGGAGCCCCAGATACTTTCTAGTGCCACCCTCATTAGATATCCCCAGAATTTGCTTTAGGATTCCTTTTTGCTCTTCTGGAATTCGCTTGCCAAAGGTAATGGCTGACTTTTCCAAGTTGACTTTTTGCCCCGATCCCCTCTCGTATGTCTGAAGAATGCTTAGCAATGTTGTACATTGTTGCGAATCCGCCTTGCAGAAGAACAGACTGTCGTCCGCAAAAAGGAGATGGGATATTGACGGACTAGCTTGGGCTACCTTCAGGCCAGAGATGAGGTTCATCCTTTCAGCCTCCCGAATAAGCGATGAAAGAGCCTCCGTACACAAGATGAAAAGGTACGGAGAGATGGGTCCCCTTGCCTTAGACCCCTCGATGGGGTGATTTGACCCGTCGGGGAACCGCTGAAGAGGACACTATAGGACACAGTACTGACACAAGTCATTATCCACGACACCCAGGTTTGGCAGAATCCCATCTTTCCCATCAGCGATTCCAGGAATGACCATTCTAACCGGTCATACGCCTTACTCATGTCCGTCTTGACCGCTATATAGGAAGACATACACGACTGCTTCGTGTTAAGGGCATGCAAAGCCTCCTGGGCCAGGAGGATATTGTCCGAGATAACTCGATCCGTTCAAAAGCGAATTGAGTCTCGAAAATCAGGCGAGGGAGAATCTCCTTTAACCTCAGGCTTAGGACCTTCGAGATGATCTTATAGCACACATTGCACAGGCTGATAGGCCTGAATTGTGCCATAGTCTGCGGTCTGGGAATCATTGGGATGAGACAGAGGTTCGTCTCATTTATACGGGGGTCTAATTCCCCACTCTCCATGAATTTCTGGACCAATGAGAAGACATCATCGCCAACTTGCTCCCAATAATGCTGGAAGAATAGCGCTGTCATCCCATCAGGTCCTGGAGCCTTCTCCGGATTCATGGATAGCAGGGCCGTCCTCACCTCCTCTTTAGAGACTGGTTTACACAGGCTCGAGTTCATTTCCGGGGTCACCACCCGCTCTACAAATTGTAGGGACTCCTCTACTGCCGGCACTTCCGAGGTTCGAAAGTTTCTTGTGAACAAGTCCACTGCTACTCTCTTGATTTTGTCTTCCTTCTCGGTCCAAACACCACTCTCGTCTGAGATCCCAATAATCCGGTTACGCGCTCTTCGCTGCTTCGTAGTTGCGTGGAAGAATTTCGTATTCTTATCCCCCTCCTTTAGCCAGATGCTCCTGCTTTTTTGCTTCCAAAAAATTTCCTCCTCGGATAAGGCCTGCTTTAGTTGCACCCTTGCCTCAAGAACCCCCGCCGTTTGAATCCTCGGATCTGGTAGAACCGAGTCCAACTTCTTCTTTAAATCATTGATCTGCTTTGACGAATTCCATTGGTCTCTTTTCTTCCATTTTGAAATAGCAGATCTGCAGTTCTTGATACGGTTCTAATTAAACTAAAGAAAGATTTTACACTTAAATCGATGCAATTGTTGTGAGGTCGATTTAGTAAACTCACACTCTCTCATATGTGTAAACTCTTCCTTCGATTGTGTGAGAGTATTATATGCTAATTATTCTCTCAAAGTGTGTCATATGGTAATAACTTCTCATAAAATGTGCTATACACTCATCCTCCCTAATATAAATGATGTATATTTTAAATTTCAAGGTTAAGATTTCAAAAAGAATATTTTCTCATAAACAAACTTTCTAATTTTTCACCTAGATTGGTAAAATAATCCACCTCAATTTCAAAATCAAACTTCAAATCAACAAGTTAAATTTAAATTTCAACCACCAAACTAATTATAATCTCTACCATATCCAATAATCGAATTGTCTAACCAAAATTGAGACCAACAAGATATTAAAAATATATTATCTTCAACCATCAATAATCTTGCTAAAAAAAAAAAATTGTTAAAATCCAACACCAATTTCAAATCTCCTAATAAAAAATTGAATTTTTTTTATTTATTCATTATTTTCAATAGGTTCTTTTTCTTAAAAAATATTTTGGTTCATCTGTGATTTTCTCAAATACAAGTCCTCACATGCATATATATATATTACTAAATATCACCTTAGGACATGAAACTTTTTTGTATCCATAGAATGTCCTTATAGAGAATTTGGTCTGTCGATTCTTTTAACTGACTTTATCTTATGCAGCATGGTTGATGCATATCAGGAACCATTAATATTATAAAAAATATAAATTAAATATTTTTTATATGACAGAATAAGAGAACTTAATGTTTGTAAGAGAGTTATAAAGTCATTGTGCTATATGCAAAGGATACAAAAATAACTAATTAATGAGACGTAATATACTTCTCTCATATCATCATGCTCTAAAGGCGTAATATACTATCTCAGAGAAGATCGAGTACCAAAACTTTGTGATTAGAGGTGTCAAATGGGCTATGTCCATCTGGACATGTTCATTTTTATCATATGTTTCATGATCCATTTGTGTTCATGTCCATTTGTGTTCATGTCCATTAATGTTCATGTCCATTTGTGTCCATGTCTAAATGGGCATGCCCATGGACGTCCATGATTTTAATAATCTATTATTATTTTTAAAGTTTAATATCACTGATTTTAACACAAATTACAAAAGTTTTATAATAAGATAAATCGATACAAGTTTTGTAATGCGTTTTCCCGGAAATATCATTTGTGTCCATGTCCAAATGGGTTTGTTCGCGGACGTCCATGATTTTAATGTGTATTTATTTTTTAAAAGTTTAATATCACCTGATTTTAACACAAGTTACAAAAGTTAAGAAATTTTTCTAATAAAATAAGATTTTTAATGAAAACCGAACTTCCGCATTTTTCCCGCAAAAAAAATCGTAGAATCATGAACTTTCCCGCAAAAATAGCGGAATCACGTTTTTCCCGCCAAAATCGGGAATCATGTTTTTCCTACCAAAAATCACGGAATCACGATTTTCCCGCCAAAAATCGCGAAATCATGATTTTTCCCGCCAAAATAGCAGAATCACGTTTTCCCTCCAAAATCGGGAATCATGTTCTCCTACCAAAAATCACGGAATCACGATTTTTCCCGCCAAAAGTCGTGGAATCATGATTTTTCCGGCCAAAATAGCGGAATCACGTTTTTCCCGTAAAAATAACGGAATCATGTTTTTCCTGCCAAAAATCGCAGAATCATGATATTTCCCGCCAAAACTCGCAAAATCATGATTTTTCCCGTCAAAATAGCGGAATTACGTGTTTTTCCTTGGATACCTAAATTGTGTGGTTTCTCCGAAAACAGGAATTTCTAGTTTTTCCCGGAAAACCCGAAATTTTGCGTTTTTCTGTTTTTTTCCCATAAAATCAGAATTTCGTTTTTTTCCCAGAAAACTGGAATTTCACGTTTTTTCCCGGAAAACGGAATTTCGCGTTTTTTCTTGGAAAATTGGAATTTCGCATTTTTCCTTAAAAATAGAATAAGCTCTCGTTTTAGTTGTAAAGTGTAAAAGTAAAATCTCCAAATTAATTTTGCCCTAAAGTTGTATGTTCATTGGACGCCCATTGTCCATATGGTCATACCCATATATGTCCATGTCCATTTGTGTCCATGTCCATATTTGTCCATGTCCATTTGTGTCCAGTCCATTTATGTCCATATCAAGCTCATGGACAGACCGTGCATTTGACATCCCTATTTGTGATGCAGCTTGAGTCACTTCCTTACTATACAGAGTCTTTCTCATCCATCATTATTCTCACTTCCTCATATGACAATAACCCATATGGAAGGAATCAAAGAGACAAAAATCCTTAAAGAATCAGCCGCCAAAGAAGCCAGTCTCGATCTGATATCACAAGGATAGATAGAGGAATATCTTCCCGTCTGTATTTGCTTTGCATATGCATTCTATAGTTTTCTTTAATGTATCATAATCCATAGGATTCCAACCTGCAGAAGATTAAAAACATCAATACACAATGACTTTTTTTAAGCTATATTCTTGTTCATGCAACTGAAAATAAATTTTTACCCTATGTGAAACTTGGATGTTCTTGATTTTCTCTGAGCCTATACCATCCCTCAATCTTTTCATGTCCTCTAATTATATATCTGATAGTATTTCCTGAGTTGATAAAATTATTAGTGACACTTTTGGTGAGAGCTAATTCGATAGCCGTGACATTTTTTTCTCCAACACTTGCTTTCGAGTGTCAGTCTTATTTACTGTAATGTTCTCAGTTTTCATGTTTGTATATAAAAGTTGCTTGTTTCTCCAATTGAGAGGTCCAAAAACAATACTTTGTTGGTTTCCATGAGCTTTTCGTCATCACTTGGGTGGAAATTTACTTTTTCGTGAGTCTGATTGATGATTGGTAAAGATTTTTAGGGTAAACTACTTACATTTATTTTTGGTCGTGACTTCTCAAAATGTGACTTCAAAACAAAAAAAAA
>OVAO01001173.1:0-16146 GCA_900406285.1 Biscutella auriculata
AAAACTAGAATACATCATGTAAATAATAAATTATAAAATATAGAAAAATATAAATGGTTAAAATAAAACAAAATATATAAGAGATAAAAATGATAAAATTAAAAATTAAAATAAAAGATACAATTATTATAATATTTAAATTTTGATAATTAATANCAAAGAAAATGTAATTATTTTTAATTTATATGTGAGTCTATTATAAAAACATTGTATATCAAATATTTAAATAAAACTTGTATAAAACAAAGACCCGCGTATCACGCGGATTCTCTCCTAGTTTTATATATAAAAAAAGAAGAGGGTAATAGGTGACACCCCACCAATCAATATTTAATCAATAAAATTTATACTTTATACATTATTATTTAAGAAAAAAAAATTAAAGTTGTAAAGAATAAACATGAATATTTAAAATTCAGTGCATGCTTTTAAGAAATAATATATGATTAACTTTTAATTTATATGCAAAATTATAAATATCTAAAAAAATAAACAGAAATAGGTTAAATTAATGTTTAATTTTATATACAAATAATATTACGAATCAAACTATATAAAATTCAAATAAATTTCTCATTTTGAAATTAATAAATAAATAAATTTAAATACAAGTAAATAAGTAAGCTTTCGTATTAAAACAAAAAATATTAGTTGAGATTTGTTGATAAAATATGTAAGTTTCAGATTAAATTAAAAAATATAGGTTGATATTTTTGATTGTTGAAAATGAAAAACCAGAACTCTAAAATTTAATATACGAAGGAAAGAAAATATTATAATAGTTTATAATAAAATCATTACAATATTGAAATTTGGATGATATATATTTGAAAAAAATATATAAAATATAAAATATAAAATATTTTATCAGGTGATAGATTTTAGAATTATTTAATAAAAGTTAATATCTAAAAAATAAACAGAAATAAATTAAATTAATTTTTAACTTTTATATACAAATAATATTATGAATCTGAAAATATAAAGTTTAAATGAATTTCTCATTTTGAACTAACAAAAATAAACAAATCTCAATACAAGTAAGTTTTCGTATTAAAATAAATAATTATTAGTTGAAATTTGTGTAATAAAATATGTAAGTTTCAGATTAAATTAAAAAATTTTGTTGATATTTTTTATTGTTGAAAATGAAAAAGAAAATCTAGAACTATAAAATGTAATATACGAATGAAATAAAATATCATAATAGTTTAAAATAAATTTATTACCATATTGAAATCTGGTTAATCACTAAGAAATAAATGATAAGTAAATATTGTAAACAAAAGATAACATAGTTTATTAGGTGATAACATTTAAAATTATAAAATAAGATATAATTTTAGTTGATAATATATAACTATTTTGACACATCATTATTTAGGAATAAATAACATGTGCTAACTGTGTATAAAAAATTATGTGGTAATCTTTAAAGAGTAAAAAAAAAAAAATCAATTTAAAAAAAAAAAATGTGATTTATTTTTAATTGTATATAAACTATTATGCAATTTTAGTATCCAAACTTTTGAGGTATTTATCTATTTATATTAGCTTTTTCATATCTAATTTTGATTTATTTTTTTGTCATATTGCATTTGTGTAAATTGAAAAACTTTAAATGATTTTTTTGTAACAAATGAATGTGTATGAAAATATAATTTTTAAATGAAAATTAAGAAATTTAGAAATTATTAAGATATTTGAAATTAGATAATAAACGTGAGATAAAAAAAAATATTTTAAAAAATGCACAAATGTTATTATGTCACATAAATAATTTATTTATAGAAGAATATGTAATAAAATAATTGTAGATAATTGATGTGAGAGTAAATAAAAAAGATATTTAAGAATAATATGCAAAATAGATTATTATAACCATAAAAATTAAAATTGATAAAAAAGAATATAAATAGTATATTAAAATTCAATTAAGCACATTTTATATAATAAAGCAGATAGAAATGAAGCCTAAATGTACATATTTTCTCTTAATTATATTAATTAATTATACTAATAGAAAGATGCAATTTGGAACCTCTAAAATAATCCACAAAAGATGTTTAAATCTCTTTACAACCTGCCACATCATCAACACCATATTTTTTAATCACATTTAATATTACTTACAATTTTTTTAACAAAACATATGAATGTCTCATGTCTCAATACTGTTAATAAATGAAAAATTTGATAAAATCGTTTTCTCTGCTTGTAAAGAGATTTGATTTTTTTGAATGTGGAGGGTCTTAGAGGCCCCAAAGAGATTTAAAAATCTTATGTGGATGGTTTTAGAGGTCCTAAATTGGGAATAATCGCTGAAATGCCACTAAACTGAAAACCGCTTGCTGAAATGCCACCGTCTTTTTAATACAATTATTTTAATAATGAATTATGGTGAAATACGAAACTATCCAAGCAAAAGTTGAAAATTACAGAGCAAAACCTGGGTGAACCCAATAACCCACCCGCTAAAACCAGAAACAGACCTGATTGCAATAATTACATCTGATTGCATAAATTAAACCCGATTGCGTTCCCAAATTGACCCGGTTATTTCAATTTGTAACTTTGTCTTCTCCAAAATCCACAAATCGAAGAAGACAAAACCCTAGACAACTCGATTTTAGTTATTCTCATTCAAATATTGTTTAAATCCTTAAACAAAAACAACATAATTTAAATCCTTTAATATAAATACCATAAACATACTGGTCAACTTAGAACAAGTAATCGAGAAACATCAAGCAAAAAGAACACTTAATACCATTAGTTTTCTTTGGTGGAAAATATGTACAATTGGACTACTATTGTCGACTGAGTTATGCATGGAGAATTAGTAAATCTGGACAACTACGTTCGAATGAATGCGTTCTGCATGTCTATTCAGAAAACGATAAAAGTTAACTAAAAACATAAAAGGGAATAAAATGAAATCTCTGGAGTTGATGGCGCCAGAAAAATGTCTGACAAACATCAACATGATTCCCAAATGCTTCTGCGTCACAGCTGAGATGCGTCCATTGATGCACAGGCTCTAGAAATCTTGCGACGGATCCTCCACAGGCACAGGCGCAAACCGTATTAAGTAAGAGAAGAAGAATTTCAATTAATGAAGGGTTGCTATGAATTAAAAGGGGTTATTCAAGAGGGGTAATGATACAAAACGTGTGAAAATATTTTGTGAGAAGATTTGGTATCGCGTAATAAGTTTCGTTGTCTTCCATTTAACAAAAAAGGTATCGTTGTCTTTAGTGAAAATAATGTACGACTAGACTACTATATGCGACTGAGTTAGGACAATTGGAACAACTATGATTAATATACAAGAATAAACAAGTTTTAAAATAAAAGTTCAAGGAAGATAAAAAAGGTCCATAAATGGTGCATAATGAAGATAAAATAAGATGTTGGTTTCACGGTCCCATAAACATTTCTGACACATATGATCAATATCAAAAGTGGGCTCATAAGGATCAACTGCCTCTTCCATCCATTAATGCACATGGTCCATCAACGCCCGGCTGTTGTCTTTATCGCAGTCGTAAACAGGATAATAAGCAACTAGAAGGTCAACCACCATACTAGCACCTCCTTGTAAATGCACTAAATAATTACCCATAAGATCGTTCCTCAGTTCGTCCATCTCATCCATGGATTCTATCAACGTCGATTTCATTAGACTAGCCAACATGTCGAAACATTCGTCTCCTCTTTATACAACCATACAAACTAGAATCAGGTCGTAGAGAAACTGCACTTTGTGGTGACATTTATCTACAACGACTTGTAATTGTGCCAGCCCTTCCTCTGCTCTGTCTATTCTTCTGTTGTCGAAAAAGTTAGTGATACCTTCCCGGTACAATGTCTCGAGATTCCCAGCTGCACAAAATTGTTGCATGACTACGGATAAACTTATTACCGCATCAATGTGTCTGATGGTTGGAACAAATTTGAGTGGACAGAGACGACATTCGCTTTGACTGGCTTGAGATCTCCAGTGCCTTCTAAATGTCTGATACCTTCCCGAGTTGTGCACCATCAATGAAACTCGACCTTGTCACACGTAAGGTGATATCTTGTAGAAGTTCGTCGGGTAAATTAGCTAGAGAAGATACCATTTTGTTCGCCATCTTCTTATTTTCTTCCAGTCTCGCTCTTTTAGTTCTATTTTTTCCCTTTCTTGAAGAAGACAAATTAAGTACGAGAAGATGAGGTTCAATTAGGTTTAATGAAGGCTTTCAATTAATGAGGGGTTGCAATTAATGAATAATAAGTGGACTGATTTAATTGATGTGATACAAAATCATAAAAATTCAGAGTTGCAATTAATGAATAATTGGAAAAATCAGAAATCACAAAAAGGAACATTCCCGCGTGGCGAAAACGTGAAATTTTTTAAAAAATTCAAAAACTGAACATAGTTGTCCCCAAGAAATTAGTAGTTCTAGATCCTTAAAAGTTGTCTTTTGACCATTTTAAGGAATCTTTGGTTGAACCTACTTATAATCTATTAATTTGTAGTTGTCCACATGATTTTAGTTTTAATCATGATTTCCAATGTTTCTGTATTAAAATTATTGTATAATCAAATAATTCAAAGGTTTGACATCATTATAATCATCAAGATAGTATAAGGCTCCATATAATGTCAAATGTTGTCTATGAGAAACCATTAAACCAAATTCAAAATTCAGGATTTTATAAAAACTTTGATGTAAACATTATTCACGTATTCATAGAAACTTTAATGTAATCATCATTAACGAATTCATAAACCAAATATAATGTAATCATTTATGGGAATTATGTTGATATATGCTACTTTATTTATGGAATTACATTTTATGATGGCATTTCCCCTTTTTGGAAGTTTACGTCAATTCTTTTTTAATTAAATATGAAAATATCCTCTTTTAAAGCTAGACAAAACCGACAAAACGAGGGGATATTTAATTTTCCCAACCGTGCTTTTATTTTCTTCAGCTGTTCTTTATATTCTATATTTAAAGCAAAACATATTCTCATAAGTATCCTGATTTCCAAATCCTCAAACCGAGGACATATCCAGTTTTTGAAGGAAAACAAAAAACCTAAATAACAACATACGAAGATATTTTTCCATGCATAACTCAATCGAAGATAGTAGTCTAGTTGTACATATTTTTCACCGAAGTCCAGTTTTTAATCATTACGCACCATTGTATTACCCAACCAACATTTGTACCCTTTTAAATCAAATCAATTGAATAAAACCAATTAAACTCATCCCTTTTCATAAAATAAAACCAAAGAAAATTTATACCATTTTGTATCAACTCAACCAACATTAATTGCAACATTTTCATTAATCATACCCCTTCGAGTTCCCACCTCTTCTTCTCTTTATTAATCCGAAAAACATAGTGAAATGAAAAAGAGAGAGAGAGATCAAATTTCCGATTAAAGATGGCGAGAAGACCTCCAATTTCTCTGACTGATTTAGACGACGAAATCCTTGAGATAATCATGTTGCGGGTGGACATGGCTTCCCTGCTTGATGGTGTGCGGCTGAGTATAGTGTCAAAAGTCTTTAAGGAACATTGGGAATCACCTGTCGTTCGCCGGAAATGTCCTCTGCATCAACTCCCCTTTGTTCCACTATTCAGAACCGATGTTAAGATGAGAAGGTTAGCCGTCGCAACGAACACATTTTGACATAATGGGAATCCCGAGCCATTGTTTCGGGAAGGAATCACCAACCTATTCGACATAAGAAGAACAAAGCAACGAGGGGAAGGGCATATACAATTACAAGCCGCTGCACATACCGGACACCTCAATGCCCGGTATGTCTATGGCTTGATTCTAGTTTGTAGGGGTGGCGAAAGCAAACAAGAAGGTTACAACATGTTGGATTACCTGCTGAAACCAAAGTTGTTCGAATCTTTGGCCGAGATGGAGCGATGGAGAGTAGATCTCCGGAAAACCTATTTAGAGTTTTTACGGGGAGGTATTGCGACGACGATTAACCTTCTAGCAGGATACGTTCCAGACATGGACTGCGACTGTGGATGAGCCACGCTCATCTATCTTGACCATGTGCTTTTTTGGGGCGCCAATCATCCCGACTTCGCGGAGGCCACTAACGTCTGTGAAAATTGTTTTGGCACCATTAAATCATGATGTTGTGTAATCTTATTTCTTGATGTTTCTTAATGTTTTGTTCTTGTTACTTATACGATTATCGTTTTTCTTTATGTTTTCTAAGACTCGTTTATTAATCGAAAGTTTGGTTTATGTTTATGTTTCTTAAATCACTCATTCAAATGTAGTTTTCCGGTTGTACACATTTTCCATGCATGATAGTAGTCCAATTGTACACAATTTCCATGCATAACTCAGTCAAAGACAACGATCCGTTGTGCCTCGTTTGTTAAATCATTCATTCAAACATTTTTTTCCTTAATGTTGTTTTTTCTTAAGTTGGTGATTAATTATAAGTCAAAGATATTAGGATTCATGTATCTCTTATGTATGTAAATCATAAAATACAACAAAACACTTAACTCAAACATTTATAAGTTGTACCAGTTGTAGAGTTGTCATTCAAATTATTCTAAACGTATCAGAAACATAATTTCCTGGTAAATTTAAGAAAATTGTGCTCAAGAATGACTACACAAACGTCTATGTTGTGTAGGGGACGACTGAACATAACGTATAAGCTCGGTCTTAGAGCTTCAATTTTGCGTTTTAACTCGTCAAACTTGGACGAAATTAGGAATTGAAATTGTGGGAAATTAGCTGTCATAATCGGGTTGGTATTAAAATGGTTTAGTCAGCGACTCAATTGTAATTGCACAACTCATTAAAAGGGGAAACTTCTTTCTTTTTTTGGGATTAATTTCTCATTAAAGTCAGAGGGGGTCCTTTTGTAATTGCACATCTCATTAAAAGGGAGAGTGACACTCAGCAAAACACGATGACACTCAACTTTGATGAACCCTTCAAAATGGCATTTCAGCGGTGGACTCTCCATATTGATATAAAAATCCTATATGGATGACCTTAGAGACTTTGTGAGTATAACTAGGAGAGAACCTGTGTGTACACACGGGTCTTCGTTTATAATTTTTTAATTAAAATTATTGATATGAAATATTTTTAATCAATTTAATCTTAGATTATCAATATCTTATTATGTGTTATTTTATAATTTTTATATTATGATTATAATAAGCTTATATATTAAATTCAAATATTTATTCTTCAGATTCACATTAATTATCAAAATTTAAATTAATATTAAAGTAATTGTATCTTTCATTATGATTTTGTTAATTACATTAAGATAAAAAAATTTATTGAATACATGTTAATTTATTTATAAACAATGATGTGTCAAATCATATTTTTATCCAAATTTTAATTTTAGTCAGCTTGATTCGACGACCATTTCAATTATCCGATAACCGAACTAACCAAACGATAAATTGCTAAATAAAAGTCTTACGATTAAAAAATTCAACGATTCTTCTCCCCTTTAATGCTGGCGAAATTACCCAATATAAACTTTAAGATCTAACGATCCTTCTTCCCCTTAACACTAACAAAATTCTCACTTACCAAAACTATGGTTTGTTATAAAACACTCTTGAGATATGGCAAACACCATTGATATTTCCAAGTATAGTCATAGTGATGTTTATCATGATCGTAAATAAAGGGGATCTAGCAACAACAACAATTACGTCTTGAAATGCCAAGACCAAACGATTAATCTCTTTATTTATAAACAACAACTTTACAACTTAAATATACTCTTACAAAGTTTTCAATCCAATCATAAGCCTACCCTTAGACAAATTCGAAAACAAGATTCAATCACCCAACTCTCTCTGATCGAACTCACCCTACCGTGATTCAATTAGAGACGAGACTCCCAATGCACGTGCGTGCACTCTCACTCTTCTGAAGTTCCATACACGACCCAAACCTTCCTTTAGATCGCCTAGAACACCCAAGAGCAAGCAACACTCTCTCCTGATCTTTATCACCCAACCGTGAATAATCAGAGACGAGCGACCCAACACTCACCGTCCAAGCTTGTTCTTTCTATGAAGCTAGGAGACATGAATCCTTCGCAATATCCTCAAGAGTGTTAATCCTAGCTAACATCTTCACTATTGAATATATACCCTCATAAACAAAAATCTTCCTTAAATCTGTCTACATGAAAGTTTCCCAAAACCCACGATTTCCTTTTCCGAAAATCTCAGAATGAATATTCTCCAAATATTCATTTCACGTCAGCAATCCTTCCAAGAGCTCGTTTCTCCTCTTGATGCAGACACCACACAAATTTCCTTTTCTGAAAATCTCAGAACAACATATTTCCTTTTCTGATGCAAAGACCACAACTTTCCTTTTCTGATGCAAAGACCATAACGGACTTCCTTTTTGAAAGTCCTATAATGGAAATTCTCCAAATCTCCCTTCCACGTCAGCGCTTCTTCTAGAAGCTCACTGCTCCTCTGATGCAAACAGCTCAGCGTCGTGATTTTATATGGCATCTGATTTTTCATCTTCAGTCTCCCCCTTTTTAGCTTAGTTTGATACTCAAGCATCTAGGGTCTCCAAAGCCTGTTTCCTACCAAACAGAGTCCAAGCATATCCGCAGAACCTTGTTCTCAACACAGAGTAACACTCAAGATAGCTCCCCCATATTGTGTTACTTCTCTGTACTCATGTCTTCAGACTTCATCGAGCGATTCTAAGACATCTCCCCCTGCTTGAGTGCATAACTAAGTTAAAAACATCAATGACGCATAAAGGAGAACATTCTCTACATATTGCACATCCTGAATCACTTTGACTACTTGTAGCATTGCTTCTCTCAGCTCATCTTTAGGCTCTTGCTTCTTGGTTGATAAGGCCTTAGGTTGATTCTTCTTGCCCAGAGATTGACTTAACCTCTTCGGTACAGTCTACCAGATGTTGAACATTCAACAGATCAACTTAACCGACTTTTATGTTTTTCTACTTGAGAGGAACTCCACCATCTCATCATCAGTCATCTTCTTCTTCAGTTTCTGTTGCTGATCACCTTCCTCAACCTCTTCCAGGCTAAACACATCGTTGATCCTTGCAGAAGAGAACTCACGAACTAAGTTTCTCATGAGAACGTCTACAGTGACTAACCATTGGGAGATTTTCCCAGAATTCTCAGACAACTCCAAAGCAGCAGGGCTGCACTTGAGATACCGTACTCATCAGACCAACATCAGTAATCAGAGGTCTCACAGAATCCTTTTCCAAAACCATGGCATTTTCCTCATCAGTCATCTTGTTCGGTTTCGACCACCTGTTTTCTAAGAAACCTGAAAACATCTCAACAAACCATAAGTGCACACTGCTGATCTTAATTCATCACACACTATTCTCTTAACACAAGCTTGTTTCTTTTGATTTCCGCAGTTTATTCACAATTTTCATCATGAGTGGCTTTCTTTGAACGATTATAACTGTCATGAACACACAGACACTGAAAATTTTAAGAGCTCTTTACCTCGCTTATGTCTGTAGTTGGGAGATCAGGTAAAGTACTAAAGACTTTTACACACAAATGACTCCCCCTCAACAGTTACAAAAATATTTAGATCTGGGTGATGTGTCTAGACTTTCACACTGTCATACCTTCATCATGATTCACCACTTTCATCCGGCTTCATATTCTGATCTATTCAAGGCAGCTCGATAAATCTTTGGAAAGGGTATCACGTTGAGTTATTCACTCACGTCCGGGTGGCGGAAGTTATAGCGGAAGTTATACCATTCTTTTCTTCTTCTCCCTTTTTCTCCTTTTTTCTCATTTCTCTTGATTTCTGAGCGTTTTGCTTCAACAGGTGCTTCATTGATTTCATGAGCCAGTGTGGGATGTACTTGTAGCTTCACTTGACTTCTCGACATACTATGTACATTTTGTTCCCACACCTTCCTTCCCACAACTCTTTGACCTCCTTGATTGATTGAGCTCAAACCATCAGATCTCAGAAACTCAGGACGGTATGACAGGCAGCTTTTTTCCACATCACTCTACATAATCAGGTTTCTGAGATTTTGAAAACAGCTTTTATTAACATAATGTGGGGTTCATTATCCAAGTCCTTTTCTTTTCCCTGACCTGCACACTTCACAAGACTGATTAGATTTCACACACACCGATTGCCTTTCTAGGATTGAAAAATCGGTTAAAATCCAGCGGTTTAGTAAATATATCAACAAGCTGATGCTCAGTGCCTAAATGCTCTATGACAATCAATTTCTTTTCAACCAACTCATGAATAAAGTGATGACAACTATCCATGTGTTTTGTTCTAGAGTGTTGAGCATGATTTTTAACAATATTTATAGCACTTTGGTTATCATATTGAATCAGCATAGAATCATAGACCATACCATAGTCACCAGCCATCTGGTTCATCCATATCAGTTGAGTACAACAGCTCCCCAAGGCAGCGAATATAGCCTCAACAATGGAGACAGACACATTGTTTTGTTTCTTGTTATACCAGGAGACAAATTGTTTCCCATGTAGAAGTATCCTCCCCTATTGCTCATGCGATTGTTTAATGACTATGCCCATACAGCATCACAGTAACCCATGAGGTTTTTATTGGTATCCATCAAGTAGAATATCCCCAAATGAGTTGTTCCTTTCATGTACTCGATGATCCTCTTGACTACCATCAAACTTTAGTCTTTAGAGAGTTTATCATTCGTCACCAGAACTGTCCTGAGTTGTTCGTACCAGACTCTCGGAAATTGCTTTAGATTATACAAAGCCTTTTTGGGCTTAGAGACGTGATCAGAATGTACAAAATTCTTAAGGTCTTTTTCTTGTTCTGCATAGACTTTCTCTTGAAGAATACCATTCAAAATTGCACGCTTCACATCCATTTGATGTAGTCTGAAACAAAGAGTGCAGACCATTCTGTACATGAACCTGATTGATTTCAAATGAGCCCCTAATGCAAAGGTTTCATCAAAATATACTCCTTCAATCTGGTAGAACCCTTCTGCCATCAACCTAGCCTTATCTCGAACCACATTACCATGCTCATTTGTATTGGTCTTGAAGGTCCATCTGATTCTAAACACATTCCCTCCTTGAGGTCTAGGCTCCAGATCCCACACATCATTTCTCTTGAATTTCAAGTTTGCAAGATCTTCTGGCACAAACTCAAACCAAAACTTGTCCACCATCGCTTCCATATGATTCTTTGGTTCGTTGGTCGATACAAGACAGTGAACAAAACCAGCACTGATTGAAACATACCGATATGTCTTCCACAAGTGAATCTCTCCCCCTGAATCGCTCTTATGACATCGTGGGAGGAGTGATTCGAATGAACTTATGGTAACAGAGTTTGAACTTCATTTTCACCGTGTTCATGATCTCTTTCTTGAAATTTCTTATCCTGCTCAGTTTCATCAACTGTTTGTCTTTCCTCAACATCAATCAGTACAAGCTTTAACATCAAACGGTAAGCTGACCCATCATCAAACACAACATTCATAGTTTCTTGGACTGTGTTGGTTCTCTTTCTGTAGACTCTATATGTCGTACTAACTCTTTTCCCCTTTCTGCAAGATCTACACACAAAGGCTTGATCTTGCTTCAGTTTGGGGAGACCTCTTACTTCTTCTTTGGCTAATTTCACCAACGTTCTACCACTTAGATTTCCCATCCGAGACTCATTAGCTTTGAAACAACATAAATATTTCTTGAACAGGCACATAAATTATACGGAACCGTCATAACTTGAACAACTTACATAAAATTCACGAAACCAACATAAATATTTCTTACTCGGTTGTCTTGTGTTTATATCAGCGGCTGAGTTAGGATTATAATATTGTTTAGCTGTAATTAGAGTTGAGATGGTGGCTGAATTGGGACTATAATATTACCTCACGACTGTTATTATAGTTGAGATGGTTGACTATTTTTTGTTTATGGCTGAGTTATGTTTGATTTTTTTCTTACACGGCTGAATTGTGTTTTCGTTACGACTTAGTTTAATCATTGCTTCTAAGGTTTCTTGTGTTTAAAAAAAATACATACTCAAAATGATATTTCATGAAGACATGTCAACGAATTAACAAAGGCATTAACAAATGTATATTATCGATGTTGTTGAGGCATTTCTTCTTAGGCTTCCACATGTAGCAATTGTACCCTGATCGAGTTCCTTCAAACTTGATGTAGCCGTTGTCGTCCATTGCTTTGCAATCCTTTTCGGTGAAACTTACAGTCAGACCTTCGTCACATAACTGACTTATGCTGATGAGATTTTCCTTAAGTCCTTCGACCCAATAGACGTTTTCAAGGCTTGGTCTATCATCTCAAGCAGTTTCACCCTTCCCTTTGATATTGCCTTTAGCCCCATCTCCAAAGGTGACCTTCCCTGCAGTGATTTCTTCAATTTTTCTCAAGCAACCATTGGATCCTGTCATATGCCTAGAGCAACCACTATCAAAGTACCAAGTTGATGCTGCTTGATCATGAGCAGGCGAGTCAACAGTGTAAGCCACATTGCAGTACAACTTGTCTTTCCTTATCCAAACTTTTCGTGTTCTTAACTGATCTGGATAACACTTATGCTGATGATACAACTTGGAGACCTTTTTCTGATATTTGTAGCACTAGGCTTTGAAGTGTCCTATCTTTCTGCAGTACCAACAACCATTCCTTCTATCAACCCATGGCTTGGTTTGATCAGGCTTGAGTTTGCTCCTTCGCCCAAGATCAACCAGAGATGTCTTCTTGTCATACCCTAATCCAGCATACATCTTGTCTTGCTTTTGTGATGTCTTGCTCAAGGCTTCCTTGACGAATTTGGTCGTTGAGCTGCTTGGTTCACCATGATATCCGAGTCCCCAAGTGGTCTTTCCTATTCTTCCATAACTGAGAATTTTATCCAAGTCCTTGGTACCACTATTCAACATACGGATGTTCCTGAGCTATTCATGGAGCCTTCATTCGAACTCTGCTTACTTAGAAACCTCAGTTGTAAGCAAATCATCAACTGTAGGCAGTTTGTCAGACAAGTTTTTGTTATAAGCCAAGAGTTTAGTATTCTCCCCATGGAGTTCCTCTCTTTCAGCCTTGAGCTCTCGAATTTCTTCATTCATCTTCACTAGATGCTCAACCAAGATTAGATTTTTGGATTCTAGTGAAAGTTCAGAAGTATCAACCCTTGTTTCTTGTCCTGATTCCAACAGATCAGCCTCGACAGGGACAACCAAGGGAATTCCAACGTTTGTTTGTAGAAAGGCAGCCAAAATCTTAACATTTCCCCCTTTATCATCTTCTGATTCACTCTCACTCCAACTGATGTAAGAGTTTTCCCTTTTCTTCACTGATCCCACACATTCAGCTTTGATATGTTTGAACCCCTTGCATTCGTAGCAGTGGATGTTGTTTTTCTTCTTTAAATTTTGACAATCAACCTTGAAGTGTCCGAAGCCCAAACATTCATTGCACTGCTTGTCAGATTTCTTAACCTTCATGACTGTATCACCTTTTACAGAGCTTGTTTCACCCTTGTTATGTCCTCGATTCATCTGTTTGAAATACTTCCTCACAAACAACCCCACCTGATCCTCCAAGTCAGTCACTTGTTTGGTCTTGATCTCAGCAACAACCAATGCTAGTCCCTTTTCAGTCGTCTGATCCTTTCGTTTCAGCTGGAGCTCATATGCTTGCATCATTCTAACCACTTCATCAAACTTCATACTATCAGAGTCCAAGGCCACTTCAATAGCTTATTTGTGAGACTGAAACTTTGCAGGCAGACTCCTGAGGAATTTCTTCACGAGTTTCTTGTCTTTATAGGTGTTTCCTAGAACAATGGCATCCTGAGCTATGGAACTCAACCTGCTGCTGAACTCATCTATAGACTCATACTCATCCATACCCAGGTTCTCGAACTCTGTAGCGAGCATATCAAGACGAGTTCTTTTGACATTACTCGTTCCTTCGAAGGAAACTTGCAAGATATCCCACGCCTCTTTAGCAGAAGTGCATCCATGAACTGCATCATATGCAGAGAGCTGAATATAGCAGACAAGGCCTTTGAGTTGTATTTGGCTGCTGTTTTTTCTTCAACAGTCCATGTCTTTCTTGGCTTAGGGACCCTCTCACCCTTGTCATTCATCACAACATGGATTGTCTAACCTTCTTCTACAGTAGTCCAAGCCTCTACAACAATACTCTGAATCATCTGAGTCAAATGAACCTTCCAATACCCATAATTCTCCGAATCAAGCCTCAGAACATTGGTCACAGCGACAAACCATTGTGAATTCTCTATACTTGTCTCAAGATCTCCACCTGATTTTGACAACCACACGCAATCCTTTTAGGTGGCTGCTCTGATACATTTTGTAAGTGCAGAGAACTAGCAACATCAACAATTACGTCTTGAAACGCCAAGACCAAGTGATTAATCTCTTTATTTATAAGCAGCAACTTTACAACCTAAAGATACTCTTAAAAAATTTTCAATCCAATCCTAAGCCTACCCTTAGACAGATTTGAAAACAAGATTCAATCACCCAACTCTCTCTGATCGAACTCACCAAACCGTGATTCAATTAGAGACGAGACTCCCAATGCACGTGTGTGCACTCTCACTCTTCTGATGTTCCCTCCACGACTCAAACCTTCCTTTAGATCGCCTAGAACACCCAAAAGCAAGCAACACTCTCTCCTGGTCTATATCACCCAACCGTGAATAATCAGAGACGAGCGACCCAACACTCACCGTCCAAGCTTGTTCTTTCTATGAAGATAGGATGCACGAATCCTTGGCAATATCCTCAAGAGTGTTAACCCTAGCTAACATCTTTACTCTTGAATATATACCCTTAGAAACAGAAATCTTCCTTAAATCTTTCTACAGGAAAGTTTCCCAAAACCCACGATTTCATTTTCCAAATATCTCAGAATGAANTAAAATCTCAGAATGAATATTCTCCAAATATTCATTTCACGTCAGCAATCCTTCCAAGAGCTTGTCTCTCCTTGATGCAGACACCACATAGATTTCCTTTTCTGAAAATCCCATAACAACATATTTCATTTTCTGATGCAAAGACAACAACTTTCCTTATCTGATGCAAAAACCACAACCGACTTCCTTTTCTGAAATTCCTAGAATAGAAATTCTTCAAATATCCCTTCCACGACAACGCTTCTTCTAGAAACTTACTTCTTCTCTGATGCAAACAGTTCATCGTCCTGATTTCATATGGCACCTAATTTTACATCTTGGTCATCAACGATTATGCCGGACTCAGGAAACTATTGGCCGATCTACTGCGGATGCAACTGTTATAGAAAAATGTGGCGTCATTAACTGAGACACGGCTCTGTTCGAGATCCATAAAAAAAGCTTCAACATCAGAAGACAGTGAAAGTGGTAAGCGAAATGAAGGAAACAGAGAGAATGAATGAGTACAAGAAAGGGTTTAGATCGGTTCTTTGGCTTTCTGAGAGATTCCCATTTCAAACAAAGAAACTACAAACAAAGTCAAAGCAGTTCGGTGTTTGTTTGAGGGAGCTTATGACCGCGAAATGACTTTCTAGAACATTCCCAGTCTAGGTTTGTTTTAACTTTCTATCATCCTCATCTTCATTTAAGTCAAGATTTTGCTAATTTCAATTTTTGATCTTCCATTGCAGGTTGCCGTTCCGGTGATCCCTACGATTAGAGTTTTCGGTCACATTTACAATGGTTGACGAGAACTTTTAACTAGACTTAAAAAACATGCAAGAACTTTTAACTCTACTGCTGATATTACCCCCCAACTCGAATGAAGTGCAATGTTGACTTAATCTTCTCCTACTTTGAGGTCTATATAGTTGTAACATGTTATATTACTTTTCATGGTTGTACTAAGATCTGGAACTCAACTTGCAAAATGGTTCGTACACTGGTTCGGTTGATGATGACTCCTGACAAAATGCCAGAGGAGGTAAGGAAACATTATAATTATCCTTCGTCAGTATTCCATTTACATCAGCTTCTAAATTGCTGATTACTATTTTTTTTTGTATTTTTCATTTAAGTATTATTAGAGTTTTAAAGTATT
>OVAO01001174.1:0-16146 GCA_900406285.1 Biscutella auriculata
GTTTCCTCCACTTTCTCCTGAATTTCCCGTTTGAAGTCACTGAATTCTATCTGTGATAGCTTTTGAGCTTCAAGTAGTTTTGTCAGAAGGTCGATTGTTGTCTCCTGATGGTGTGTTTGGTAATCCAGGGAGTGAACTTCAGTTGTGGTGAAGTTTCGTTGCTGCTGGATTGGAGTTCCTGTCATGTATTCGTTGTTGAAAACATTATCGAGCCGTGAACCGATATTTCTGATTCCTTCTTCAATGTCAGGGATTATAGGAGGAACTACTGCCTTGGCGTAGTAGTTATCACAGTAGTTGTATTCACTTTTTGCCAGACTCTCTATCATCTTGTAACCTTCTTCGTATGTTTTGTCGAAGAAGTCTCCTGAGTTAGCTGTATGTAGCATCATCTTGTATGGTCTTGAGAGTCCCTTGTGGAAAGTGTTAAGTTGTGACTCATGCGGAAAACCATGATGTCGACATTGGTGGATGTATCCTTTGAAACGATTCCAGGCTTCGAGTAAAGGTTTCGAATCGTATTGACTGAATGTAGAAATGTTGGTGCGGATTCTCGCTGTCTTAGCTTGGGAGAAAAACGCTGAAAGGAAGCTGTGCTTGCAGTCTTCCCAAGTCTCTATAGATTCTGGTGCTAAGTTCCTTTCCCATTCATAAGCATGTTCTTTCAGAGATAACGGGAACAGTCTCAACTTATAAGCATCCTCAGAAACATTTTCCAACTTCACTGTCTGACAAACCTTTTCAAAATAATTCAAGTGTTCCAGTGGGTTTTCAGTAGTGTACCCGTGAAATGGATGATTCAAGACGAGTTTCAGCTGGATGTCTTTAATTTCGAAATTTGGTGCTTCAACCGGAGGTGCCTTTATTCTCAGCCGATTCCCATGTAGTTTTGGTTTGTTTGTGTCTCCTATTCGCAGAATAGTGCTGTCGTCCATGAGATTTTATTTTTTGAAATAGAAACAGGAAATCGGTGTAAGTAAATGCAAAAATTAAAAACCTAGTCCCGAGCAATTGCCAAGAACTAATTGTTATCACTATCACCCAATTGATAAATAGATATTTTTGGTCGGGACCTAACTTCCCTAATGGTTTATCAATGTAGATAATAGTAGTGAGTAGAGTTGTCGAACCAATCTCGGGTTGTGATAACGAACTAGTCCTAAATAGGGATTACTAAGTCTAGGCGAAATCGATAGGGTATGTTTGTGACTAACAATCCTAGTTAAACTAACGAAATGGAAATAATGCAAATGTAAGCAATAACTAAACAAGCATATGGATCAAGGTATTGGAATGGGGAGATAATCGACCTCTAATGATGTTTACTTTCACATTCTAGGTAGTCTTATGTCTAAGCATATCAATTCTAGGCTAATTCACTCCCGTGATAGAAACCCCTTTCTAAATCATGCAACCACACAATCGGCGGAGGTGGCACTTCGGGACATGGTTGATATTTTCTCTTGAAACGCCTATTCTTGCTCGATTCATGCCTTTTGCCTCCTTTGCACCTGAAATGGTGGAAACTATGCAATTGCACCCTAAAGACTCTAATATGCACCTAAAACTAATGCGAAACGGGTGAAAATCGAGAGGTAAAATCATTAAAATCTGCACTCACCAGACTCTAAAATGCATCATATTCTAATGCAAAACGAGTGAAAACCGGATGGCAAATCTATCAAAATATACACACATCACCAGGCACCATTCGTCGAAGTACCCCGGTCATCTACCCCGGTGGCGTGACCGGTGGACTTCACATGTTTGCTCATTTAGTTCTAAAAAATGAGATTTTGGCTCACTCCTTCACTTCTTCTTCTCCCTTGCATGACTTTTGCTCTAAAAAATCCCCAATCTTTTTCCAAAAACTTCAATTCTGAACTGATTTCAACGATTCAAAGCTCCAAACTCATTATTTTCTGTTCCAAACTCATCAATATCCATAGCAACCCTCCAAAACCTAGGTAATCCACTCAACTTCTCAATTTTAGAACACTATTCACTTGGTGAGAAATTTTTGATTCAAGCTTGGATATTGGTTGATTTGTGTTTCTAATGGATGATTATAGCTTGTTTAGTGATTGTTAGTGATTGACCATGGTTGGATGCTCTTAATTCGAATGATTCATGGCCAAATTTTGAAATTTTGAACATTCTAGGTTAACTTCATATATAGTGCCGAAAATTGGACTTAATTTCGGGAAATTCGATTCTAGGAACGAAATTGATAATCGTTGAACGAATTTGGTAGCTTAGCTTTGATTAGGATTTGACTGAAAGAAATTTCACACACCTTTGCTAAGAAGTTCAATTGACGTGAATCAATTACGTTCGAATTGGTTGAAATCGATGGAATTGGGATTGCCTTGATCAATGATTCACCTTGTTGTTATGATCTTGGTCTTAATTGATGGTATTCAAATGATTTGGATCATATAGGTATTTGTTTGTCAAGTTAGACTCGAGTTTAAACCACATTTTCCTTGCAATTCTGTGTTGCAGGATGGTTCGAACAAGAGGAGGAGAGAATTAAGGTAAAGGAAAAGAAGTTGCAACCGGTGGTGAAACACGCAAGAAGCAAAGAGGAGATCGCCCGGAAAACTCAAGACGAGCTTCTACATCTGAAAGAGATAGTATGATCAGAGTATCGAGTGTTGGCGACACAACCCCTTATGAGACTCTAGGTGATAAAGCAATAATGCATAAACCAAGTGTCTCAAGGATGCAAGACAAAAACGCATCAAAAAGGCAAAGAAAATAATGAAGAAGGGGTATACCGACACAATGGCTCAACACTTCTTGGAACTTTCTTTCATGGGAACGCTTTTCCCTCACACTCCCACACTCATGAGCCTCGAAATCTTGAACGATATCAGAAGTGTGATGGTAGGGCTGGGATTGGAAGCCTAATGGGACGGTCTCATGCTGCTTATCAGATTATGACAAGTTGGTTCTTGGCTAGCTTGGAGGTTTGGAGAACACCGGAAAAGGGATTTGATGACCCTTTAGGAGAAGGCTACATAAGGTTCACCGACCAAGATAGGAGAATGTACCAAGTTTCTTTCAGAGACATTGCAATTTTCTATGGTTTCTCTTTGAGCGGTAGATCATCGATGAAGACAAGGATGGGGAACAACAATATTTTTAGCCAAGTCATTGAGGAAGAGAATTTCAGGCAGGAACAACAAAGGCATCAAAGATAAGGCATCCCGCTCTATGTTACATGCATAAGGTATTAGCTAGCATGTTCTATTGCAGACGTGAGATGGGAGAGATCTATATTGGGAAAATGGACTTCATTCACACATGGATACATCCTATTATGGTGAGATACTTGGATCTATCGAGCAATTTCAATACAGATGCAAATAAGGATGTCAATATGGTGCATGTTTTCTGTAGAGACCTCTTGAAGATTCAAGAGAAACTGTGGAATGTGAAAGACAGGACACCATAACTGGCAATTGGAGGTTTGCTCACCCCACTCTTTGAGTTTGTTGCTGCCCCATTGGTTGGTCCAACAACTCCTCCATGATTTCTAGACATGGGCTATTTTCAGAGGTCTCACTTCCTGCTTGGAGAGACATAAGGGAAGTATGTCTACTCATTTATAGGTGTGACATGGGACAACTCTTGCGTTCTTCTACCCAACAGCCAGATCACGAACCTGAGTGATGTTGATAATATGGAGTTCAACATTAAGGAATCTAATTTGTTTGACCCCAGAGGCCCTAATGCCCATATGGTATCAGTAGGAACCAAGAATGCTAAGCGAAGAGGAAAGAGGATTGCCAAAGAAGCTGAGATTGAACCTGACAATGAGCCTGAGCAACAAGAAGATTCAGCACCCATCTATAGGAGTGCTAGATACTATGCACGATATCATCAAGGACAATAGGAGAAAGGGACGTTGTACGAAGTTCCTTGATATCGTTGTGAGGAAAACAGTTTTTGAGCTTAAATGGACAAATTCAAGGCTGAGGAAAAGCGAGAAAAATGCGAGAAAGGCTGAGGAAAGGTTGAGAAAGGTCGAGCAAGAGTAGAGGGAGAGAGAAGAAGATGCCTAGAGGAAGTATGTTGTGACCGAGGACCGGTTCAAGAGGATGCATGAGCTTATTATGAGAAGAACCAGCGGTTATGGAGGTAGCACTGAAGATGGCTCTACAAGCATCTTTGAGCCTACACTCAACTATGGAAGGAGATCCATAAGTGTTATACCAGAGAGGCGTGAGTATGAGGAAGCAGCTCCATCTAGAGCATCAACCTATAAGTCGCGTGAGAGGAACCCTATTGCCTCACCTCCTCCTTACAATTCTGACAACGAGATACCTGACTACTACTCCGAGGAGGAGTATGGTCCCTCTTACCGCTGGATGTGAGGTACCCATTCTCACCTTGTAAATAAGCATTTATATTTTATTTCTCTTATTGTTGGTCTCTTCTTCTGAACTAAGACACACATGGACTATGTTGTTTAAGTTTGGAGGAAGAGCCACTTTTGGACTAATGTGTTTATTGTTTTATTTTATCGAGACTAAAAAAATTAGAAAACACAAAAAGAAATCGCTTCCATTCGGGTTTTGCATTTAGGATTGCACTACATTTTAGTTTAGGATTGAGTCACATTTCAACTACATTCATGTCGTGTTTTCAAGAAAGGACCGAAGCACCTTCACTCTAGATCATCGATTTCAACTTAGTAGTCTCGAAAAGTCTTGAAGTTCATAGCTTTAGATCTTAATGTTTATAAAGTTGAGTACTTTGTTTGTGATGCCTGCTAGCCTACATTGCTTTCAATTATGATATGAGTTTTAATCCTGAACTTTAATGAGCATGATCTTGGTTGCATAATGTTTCATGGTATTTTCTATACTAAAGCACAAAATTGAGCATTTAGCCTAAACACATTTAGCTCAATTCAGTCATTCTCATTTTTAGGATGATTCCCTCTAACCCTTTTCCACCCTTAGCCTACACACTTATGTGAGTTCTCCTTGTTTGATTTAGTGATTGCAATTTTGCAAAAACCTGAAAGTATAGAGAGCGACAATAGAGAACATCTATTTGGGTAGCTTAGGATGTTTGCGAATGGATCGAAAAGATAAAGAAAAACTTGGGTAACTCTAGGAATTGATTTTGATCTCGTTATGGGTAGAACTAAGTTTGAAATTATGGGTTTGACATGAAAAACTTGAAAAGAGAAAGAAAGAATGGGTAGAAAAGAAAGAAAAGAATCACCACAGGGATAAAAGGAGAAAAAGAGATAGAATCAAAGAAGCCAAAGGCTATTAGACTCTAGAAATCAAGAAGAAAAAAAATTTATGCTCCAAAATAGTAAGGCTAAGGAAAAGAAAAAGAAAAAGAATGAAAAGAAAAGAAAAAAGAAAGAGAAGAGAATAAGGCACTGGAGTTAGATGAGATAGAAAGAGTCTAGAAATAAGAAAATCCCTAAGTCAAAAGAAGAATGGTGAAGAAAAGAGTCAAGAGAATATGATTGTGTAGATACTAGAGTCAAAGTTTGGGGAAAGAATAAATGTTCAATGTTGTATGTCTGAATTGCTCTTTGTCTTTCCTGATTTTGCTATAATGCATTCACTCCGTGAGAGAAACCGAATTACATTAGACCTTCATGCCTTGTGTGAAACCTTCTCTTTTGCATTGGAGTCCCCATTAGTTAGAACCGATTGAAACCATTGTGTGCCTTGATCATGTTTCACTCTTGCTTAATTGAATGTAGGAAAGCATGATATGTTTAGATAGGTGGATCACCTTTGCTTTGTAATAATAGCGGATGGGGATATTGCTTGAATGATGAGACGAGTAGTTACGCTAACTTGAAAATGATCTCATAGAAGACTCTAGGTTGCTTGGTTCTTGTTTTTCAAACCTCGATCTTGCCTTAGACTTTGTTTTTCTTGAGGGCAAGCAAAGGATAAGTTTGGAGGAGTTGATGTGTGTGTATTTTGATAGATTTGCCATTCGGTTTTCATTCGTTTTGCATTAGAATATGATGCATTTTAAGTATTATAGGTTTCATATTGCACTAGAATATGATGCATTTTAGAGTATTATAGGTTGCATATTGCACATCATTTCCCATTTTAGGTGAGAAGAGGACTATGGCGATAAACCAACCAAAAGAGGAGAAAAAGAGAGGATTTCGGGACAAATGATGGCTAAGTACCAGAACCGGAGGAGCGCCCCCGTCAAGCACCCCGGTCGTACGTCCTGTCCCGACTGATGCACTTCCACCGGTGGCGTAGCCAGTGTACAGACCGGCGCGACTCCACTAACCCGAGACAGAAAGGTTCCACCGGTCATGCACTTCATCGTCTCGACGGGCGCACACTCACAACGGTCCGGGCACGCATTGTCTCGACCGGTACACATCCTCCGGAACAAATTTTGACCAAGTCTTTATTTCCTTTTTCGAATTGTAAGTCGGCTTACTATTTAAGGGAGCCAAAATCTAGAACCCTAGACACATTTAACATTAAATTTTTATTGTTTTTGAGTTTTAGATTTAGCTTTTCTTCGGAACTCTTTGTGAGAAACCTTTATTGATTTTCTATTCCAATTCTCATATTTTCTTAATCCTTGTGTTCTTATTTGATTGCTTGTTATTTTCATTCTTCCTTGTTAATTCATACTCTCAATCGTGTCTAGAAACTCCCTAAGTGTTCTAGATATGAGTTGTGAGTGATCTCCTTTAACTTGTGGATTATGGTTAGGGATAGGCTAAATGGATTGCTAGAAAATGGTTTAGAGTTTAATAGATCTATCATCCTCAATCTTTTCATTTCTTAATGCTAGAATAGGAGTAGCTAACCTAGTCTAGATCAAAGGAAAATTATTGCCAGAGAGGTGTTCGATAAAATGCATGAACAAAATGAATATGTTGTTAGTCAATTCTTTCCAAGAGATTGTTTAAGATATTGATTGATTGTTGCATAAGATTGTGTTTAATGCTTTCTAAATGTGTTGCTTGCCAAGAGATTGTGTAGTAGCATGCTTAGGAGAGGGACCTTTATCACGAGAGGGAACTGGTATGAAATTGAAATCCTTAGATATAGGATGAACCGTTTAGGTGAAATAAACCAGCTAACATGAAATTGAGTGCCTGTTCTGAATTCCTTAATCCATGAGTTATCTTTATTAATTGAATCTTTTAAACCGATATTGTTTGCTAGGACTGTTTAGTGACAAACAACTCCTTGAATCTGCTTAGACCTAGTAAAACACTTCATAGAGTTGGTTGGACAACCTACTCACTCTATACTGCATTAATAAGCTAAGACCCCCAAAATATTAGTTTATTAACTTCCACGGTTTTAACGAATAAGATGGGCTTACTTTAATTGAGAACATGGCTCAAAGTTGTGCCTAACACGGTGAAGAGTATGATCGAAATAACATAGGCAACACAATGCACATGGTTGGGAATGTCGATGATGTTATTACTGAAGATTGTTAGTCCGAAGAGATCAGGTTTACCCCCCTCAGAGAACTACTTTTCCGAACATCAGCTACCCAAACCAAGGATATCACAACCGACCTGCATACCCAAACCATAACTATTCCAACTAACCTCCCAAGATTCCCTTCAAACAAACATATCCAAAAACAAAACCAGCAAGGGAACGTTGCCTCGGAAAGTTCAAATATGGATCAAACGAACTCCATGCTCAAGGAACTTCTTGAGGGTCATACTCGACATATAATGGAAATGGCCACCTTTAAGAAGGAGATCCATGCTAAGGTGGACACCTTCTATACCGACCTGAACGTTAAGTTTGAGACGGTCTCCTCTCATGTAAAGGATTTGGACAACCAAGTTGCCCATATCGCTTCATCTTCAAAGTGTCCAATGTGCCATCTTCCAGGAAAGACAGAGTCCCCAAAGGATATCATTGTGGACAATGTGTCCAAGTTGGGGGAGGATTCAGTCAAGATCAGAACTCAGAGAGGGCAATTCCTAGGGAAGAACTGACTGTGTATATATAGGCCCAAATTGCCTTTCCATGGATTCTACCTAGCTAAGTATAAGGCTGATCTTGAGATGGATCTCAAGGCCATGAGGGAGAAATTTCCTAAGGCATTGATGGATAGTCCAACATGCTCAGAAGCATTCAAGGCCAAACTCCTGAGTAAATTAGTAGAATTTGAGGTTGCAGAAAGGGAGTCTGCCAATATGATCTTCTTTATAGACACACATGCTGATACACCTCAGATTGAGGCCGATCCAGTCAAGATAACAGATCTAGAGAGTTTTACCCTTCCATGCACTCTTAACTTTGTTCAGTTTGATATATGCCTATGTGATTTAGGTGCAAGTATTAACATAATGTCACTATTTGTAGCTCACAGTTTGGGATATTATGTTTTTTATGATTGTAGGATTTCAGTGGTTAGGGATGATTGCTCCAGAAAGTGACTCGTCGGAATGCTCAAGGACCTCCCTATTATGCTGAGAGGAGCGAAGATTCCTACAAATTTCATGATCTTAGAGATGGAGGATGTACCAAGAGACCCACTTATCTTTTGGACGTCCATTCTTAGCAAGCACATGTGCTGACATAGATGTAAGGAATGGAGCAATTCTGTTGGATCTAGGGAAACATGGAGCACAACTTTATGAGATTACGAAGGCAAGGAGTAGGATTCAGACTGAGGAGCACGCATTTGTTCTTAGGATAGACAGTGGATGTAGTGTTGGAGAATCTAAGCCAACTTATGCAATTGGCGGTTTGAAAGGAGAGGATGATGATAATGATCCCCGTGGTGGAACGTTCCTCTCATGCAGACATGTTTAGAGGATCTACGAACTCAGGTAGAAGATTTGGGATGTCATCATATTCTCATCAAGATATTAGGATGTGATCTGGAGCATGAATTGTGTGACACGAGCTCAACAATCAATATTCTGTCTAGGGAAGTGTACAATTATCTGGATTTGGTACCTTCTTCTACTCTTGTTATGTATCTGGCAACTGCTGAAGGGCAATATCTCGTGCCAGGCGGTATACTCAGGGAGATAGGAATTCACCGGTGCAAGACAAATGGATCAACATAGATTTCTAGGGAAAGCGTTTCTGGAAGCTGCACGAGCGGATCTTAGTTATGTGTCCAAGGAACTTGTGTTGAACAATGTGGACTATGGAAGGTCATATACGCCAATTGAGAGAAACTTTGGTGCTATTAGGCAGACATTGACTTAAAGAAGAAATGCAAGAGTTGGAAGAGTTGATCACGGTTTGTTGGAGGAATCAGATGATGGTATATGGTTGATTATGTAGATTTAATGATGGATTAATGATGTGTGTGCTTGTATCTATGATATTTTCTTCTTTTGGATATGCTTAATGCTAGAATAAGGTTATCCATCTTGTATCTAGAGATTAGGGTTTTCATTAATCGAGAGATGTTCATGAAAATCCAGAATCTATCTAATCGTTGTCAGTTGAAGTCATTCCACGAGAGTTTATGTGAATCGATTGAGGGTTGAATGTGATCGTTGTTAATGCTCTCTAACATTGCATATTCGGGCCACAAGATTGTGTGTTCGTGCATGTTAGGATAGGGATTTCTACCACGAGAGTGAATTCATCTATTTCTGAAATCCCTAGACCTAAGACTAGCTTAATTGTGTGTTTATGTTCATCATTATCCTGATTTGAATATTCTAAATCATTGCCTTAGTTTCCTTTAGTTATTTGCTTAATTGTTAATTGCTCGATTTAGTTTACTACAACTGTTTTCTTGTTTGTTGATTTTGTTTTTTTAAGTGATAGTTAGGCAAACTATTCTGCTTAGACCTAATTGATACTCTAGAGGTTCTATTGTTCTAATTTTCTCCCTATTTGGTTCGACATTACACCCATTTCGTCTTACCCTTACATTTCCATCTCCATCACACACCACCTAAATCATTTCTTTACCTCACTCTTCTAAACCATTAGTAGTTGAGGGGTAAATAAATCTTACAATTAGGGAGTGGTCGCTATCTTCCATCACGTTCGTCCATACCAATACATACAGGCCCCGTCCAATACATACAGGCCCCGTCAACCGGTGGAATCTTTTCCAAGATCGGGTTATTCGAAAGATAGTGACGAAGAAGAAGGCTATGAAGAAAGAGATGAAGAAGATGAAGACAACGATGGAGAGGATGAGTCTTGAGATGACAAGGCTCACGATTATAATCACGAAGCAGGGTAGTTGTGCGGGTAATGGATTTAATGTTCACATAGAAGAACTCCCTGACAAGATCATGATATGGCTGACCCGGAAGAGGAAGTGTTGGAATGAAGACCCTATGCAAGGAGAGGGAGCAGTTAGCGGTCAACATGACGTCAGGATATCAGACCACCACCACCACCTTTTTTCAGATAATGCAGCTCCAACATTCTTTTCAGACAGAGAATTTGATTCCTCTACTAATTAGGTCCATATCTTACCTCTGTACAAATCTTTTTTGTTTCATTTTATCATCTTATTTTGGTTTCTTTCCTTTGCTTGGATATACACAGAGATTGTGTAATCTGAGTTTGGGGGAGAATCCACCTTTTGCTAATGATGATTTACTTGTTTTATTTTCTTTGATTGACTCTCATTATGCGTTGTAGATAGTTATGGATTGAGTCTATAAAATTTCAATAAAATCAAAAAGATTTTGCATGTTTTTAGGATTGAGTCTAGAGCATATGCATAAGAGATTAATGATGTTATGCGTTTCCTCAGAGTTTGTGTGCTTTGTCAGGTAGTTTTAGCAAGTATACTTTGTGGGAAACACAGTAGAGGTGAAGCAGGTTAGGTAATTTTCTCTATTTGTCTATCTGGACACTTGAATTAGCTATTTCCTTAAGGACCCTTATCTATAGATTTGAAACCATACTCGAAGTCCTTGATTAGGTTCCCGAGGGTATGCATTGTTGGTTAAAGGTTCCCCCATTCTCTCTTTTATCCCGAAAAACTTAAAGAAAAAGAAAGAAAAGAATAAAATTAAATTTAGTAGTAAGGGGACGGGTAGCTTGGGTGATAAAACACTCATCGTTAGATCAACCTACTCCTAATTCCCATGATAAGGAGACATGCGACATGGGTTCTAAAACACTCAGCGTTTGATCAACCTGTTATGAAAGTCTGTGGTAAGGGGAAAAGCAGCCTAGGTACTAAAACACTCAGCATTTGATCCACCTGCAATGGAAGCTTGTTGTTCGGACACAGGCGGCCTGGGTGCTAAAACACTCAGCGTTCGATCAACCTGCAACCAAAAAAACGAAAACAAAACAAAAAGAAATAAGACTAAAGTGCCAAGCTTAGGCAATAAATAGAAGAGAAGGGAAAGGGACCCGAAGCCACAAAGAAACCCAATTGTTCCGAAAGAGTAGAGAGTAATAATTTAGGTTGATTCTCTATAGACTTAGATCATGTCCTTCTTTTTATGTTCAGCTTTCAATCGTGTTAGATGCTTGTATGATTGATGCTTCTAGTTGTGGGTCGCTCTTGTGTGCTTGTCTGAGATTTCTTGCTTTGTTACCCTACTTGCAAAACCCGCTTAGCTGAAATCCCCGCCTTATTTCAGACCTCTTACCTTTACCGACTTTGTTTTGCTTGAGGACAAGCAAAGGTTAAGTTTAGGGGAGTTGATATGTATGGTTTTTTATCGTTTTTAGACCATCTTTTATAGTCATTTTTCTTAGCTAGGATTGCATTTAGGTCCTTTAGGATTGCATTTGTGCATATTTTATGTTTCAGGTGATTGAAGAGGACATAAGCTAAAGATGGGATCAAACCGATCCAAAAGGAGCCAACAACAAGCATATCGAGCCTAGGTAGCGGCCAAGCAAGGCCGATACACAATGAGAAGAGCATGTAATGCATTTAGAGTCCCTAAGCTTGCATTTTGCATACATACGAAATTTCAGGTGCAGAGTTGGAATCATGGAAGGATTATACCAAAATGAGTGATCAAGGAGAAAATCAGCCTAATACTCAAAAACCTAGAAATAATTCTGGTCAACCAGACCGGTGCCCCTCACCAATGCAATGCACGAAAACCCAATGGATGGACACACTAGTCTACATTATCGGTCATCCCATTGACCGGTCCAAATGGACAAAAGCATTGGAAGCAACATACCTATCACCACCCCGGCCAAGGCACTAGTTACATAGTTCTATTGCCAGCGACTAGGTTATGTTATTTTTATTTTTAGCTTACTTACTGTTAAATTTTTGTCTTTCTGTTTCAGGTGCATGACCACTAGATCCAAAGGAACAAGTAATCTCTTACAAATTCCTGAAGATATTTCTGCTCTTGAACGCCAGAATAGAAGGATAAGAATGGTACATCGATTCATTCAGCTAGACCATCAACAACAAGACGAAATGGTTGACAATCATGACAACAACAACAACCATAAAGTGAATCCGGATGTGAATCCTATTCCTCAGGCTTGTAACCCGACACCAACACCAGCTCGTGGACTAAATGTGCAACATCCCCCGACTATTGGAGAGACGAATGAGACGAGACTGCATGAAATTAGTAATGGTATTCGACCACCACCACTTGGGGTGAACAATTTCAAGATCAGACCAGGTATCCACAACATTTTCATGGGACCATTTCATGGACTACAATCCAACGACCCACTGGAGCATCTCGACTACTTTGATAGGGTCTATGGTATGAATGAGATAAACGGTGTCAGTGATGACTCCTACCAGCTCAAACTATTCCCTTTCTCTTTGGAAGGAGAAGCTGCGAACTAGGAAAAGAGTTTGCCCAGGATTCGATTCTGACTTGGCAGAATACTGGAAGGCTTTCCTGGCTGAATTCTACTCACCATCTCGGACAACAAAATTCAGAAACGCAATTGCAACATTTGGTCAGAAAAACATGGAACCATTCGCTGAAGCTTGGGCTAGGTTCAAGAGGTACATAATACAATGTCCTCGTCACGGATTTACTCCAGAGAGTCTGCTGAACACCTCTTGCAGAGGAATTTAAAGGGAATATCAGGCAATGATGCACACTGGTAGACAAGAATTACGAGGAATGTCTGATGTTGATTGAGAAACTAGCATAGAGTGATGTTCTACATGGAGGAGATTTTGATCGATCTCTTCCCACGATCGATGGTCCCGGTGATTCAAGTTACAAGGTTGATCTCAAAGATATGGATGAGAGGCTAGATCGAGTTCTGCAAACCTAGAAGAGGCTGTCAATGTGGTTGGACAAGCTGAGGACTGTTCTGAGGATCTTCAGCTAGAAGAGGTACAACAATTGCAACCCCAACCCCAACGTGTCCTACAAAAGCACAAATGTCGCAAACTCCCAGGATCAAGTATACCCGGTGCAGAAAACCTTTCAGCCTCTACAGAACTTCCAGAACAAAGGTAATTTTCAGAACTAGTATGGTCAGAAACCATTGCATGCTCCACGCCCACCAAGTTTCCAGCTAACACCTGTTGCAGCTACTGCTAATGATCAGATCATTCTATTGCTTAGACAGTTGCTAAAGGGTCAACAAAAGTATGCATTTGAACTTTCCAACTTCAAGAGAGAGATCAACTCCAAGGTTGATAACATGTACAATGAGTTGACAGGTAAGATCGACTCAATGTAATTGACATGGGGAATATACCTTGTGATTCTCGCTCGATATTCAATTGGATGATGCATGATTTAGTTGATTCCCTGGGTTTTGAGATCAAGGATCCTCCTATATGGGATCTTACTAAGCTGGTTGCTCTTGAAGCAAATGCAATTGGCTTGTTGTACGACGTGGAAGTTAAGGTATCTGGGATTGTCATTTGAACTTACTTCATTATTTTCCTTGAGCCTTTGGAATTATGAGATGGATGGATCCTTCTGGGAAGACCATTCATGAAAGATGCTCATGCAAGCATCTACTTGGATACTAGAGAGATGATTCTTCACAAGGTTGTAAGCTATGCAACCTATTAGCCTCATCCAACGCATGGACACGGTCTTGGAGTGCATAGGCCTGGAAGGGAACCTATAGGAGCTGAAGAGCAGAAGCGCAATCATTTTGTGACTCTAGGCCAGATGGAAAACTTGGAGAGTTCAGTTTCAGAGAATAGGAGGATGATGTATCACAGGTTTGAGGAACCAAACCAGACCCATGGGGCTATGCAAGGTAGAATCTGGGATCTTGAGACTGAGTTGAATGCATAAAGAACCAAGCATCACCACTAGATGGAGAAGCTTGTGAAACGAGTTTGTGCATTGGAGCAGAACGCACTGGAAAGAAACTCCAAGCTAGAAGCAGAACGTGAGGAGGATAAGAGAGGTCAACTCTATTGAGCTATGTTCAAGTTAAATTGGGGCTTTGAGGTTAAGATGATTGCATAAAAGAAAAAGCACGAGGCTGAAATGGATAAACTCAAGGTGAGACTTCTCAAGCTAGAGGAAAACTCAGAGTGATATACGGCTTTCTCTTTCTCCCTTCTGCTACTATAAATGATTAGAGCAGAGATGAGGAAAAGCTCGTTCAAATAAATAAGTTGAGGGTGTATATCGAACCAAATCGAGAGGTTTTACTAGAGACAACAAACTTACAAGGAAATTCTAAGTCTAAGCAGGATTTTATATCTGTCACTAAAAATCCTGTTAAAATTGTCGATTGATTGTAGCAAGAGCAAGTGACCATACAACAAGCAAATAAAACGGGAAATTAACGAAGACTTTAATTAAAGACAAAGCAGGCAATTGGTCAGGCAATTAGATTTCAGGCAAAAGTCCTAGTTCTAGGCGTTCCGGTTTTGATCTTATCCTAGGGCTAAGGAATTAAATATGGACTCAGCCACTCTCGCATGAAGAGCCTCTCTCGGGATTTCCCTAACACCGCATTCTCGTGTCCAAACGCTTTGAAAAATCCTGAAGCGGTTATTTTCCCATAGCCCATCCTAAATTTTGTCCTAACATGCTTCAATACCGCGCTCTCGCGCCTCAAATATCTAGGCAATCAAGAGTATCATTTAAAATTGAATAAGGTATAACTAAAAGCTAACTATTCCATTTAGGGTTTAGAAGCTTTCTTTAGATCATGACTGAGCCGGTCGGACTGCAATCAAGCCTTAAGAGCACCTTATTTCATAAGATACTTGTAGTTCTAAACCCCAGAACACCAGATCTATAGACCCGGCGCCCTGATCTAGCCTAACCAATTACCTAAGGGGAACAACTCCCAATTCATAACTAAACAAAGCAAAGAACAAGCAAAGATATGATTCATTAAACTTAAGCCAATGTTCCTTGCAGCAAAACAAACAGATCTAAAACTACAGAAACTTAAACTAAAATGTTCTCTAACCACCTAAACGTCACCTCTCTCTATCCTATTCCATTTGCAAATGGAGACAAGAGATGACTATTTATAGCTGAGCACACATGGGCATAAATGTCAATTTTTGGCAAAATCTGGCACGAATATCGGCCAAGGGGTGGCCGATATCGATCTGGGACTGGCCGATATTGAGCGTATCGGCCACGGCCTGGCCGATGTGGCTCTCTCCTGGCCGATGTTGGGCATGTCGGCCATGGCCTGGCCGATGCTCCTCCTCTCCTGGCCAATGTGGGTGTATCGGCCATGGCCTGGCCGATGCTCCTCTCTTCCTGGCCGATATTCCCTCTGGTTGACTCCCGAAGTTGACTCGTTTCTGCCCTTTTCGTACCCGGATGTTGCACGTTCTTCCTAAACACCTGGAAATGCAATATGTATCCAAATGCAATCCTAAAAGACTCTAAAAGGACCGAAAACATACAAAACCGAGGAAAAGACGGGACTAAAATAAAGATAAAAACCGAGTATATCAAGTCCCCCAAATTTGAACCTTGCTTCCCCTCAAGCAAAACAAAATTCAAATAAGAGAAAGAGGTTTGAAAAACGAGAGCAGGCCGGTCTAAAGTCAACAATGAGAGCGTTTCTATTCATGCATAAATACTCGTCCTATCATTCAAGCTCAATTCCCATCCATCGTTATTACTAAGCCAAGGCGATCCACCTAACTAAACCTATTCATACTTTCCTACATCCATTCTGGTTAGCGTGAAAGAATTTCAAGACATGCACAACGGTTTCAATCGGTTCGGTATAAAGAGGATTTTTATCG